>JADBJO010016758.1:5000-17500 GCA_016801955.1 Conus betulinus | reverse complement strand
TTTATTCCTCCATGTTAAACAAACAGATGAATGGTCACTGCATCCGGTTTGTACGGAACACATCTCGACTATGTTTACTTTTGTGTTAACGTAAACATGATCAATTAGAGTTTCAGCTATGTTCAGTAATGTGTGTCGGTCGATCAATTATTTGTTCTTATCCATACATAGCATAAACACGACTCCATTTTGTTCCAGGTTTTTGTCAAATCTATATTAAAATCATCGAAAAGAATTATTTCTTTACACACACACACACACACACACACACACACACACACACACACACACACACACACACACACACACCTGTACACACACACACACACACACGCGCGCGCACGCACACACGCACACACACACACACACACACACACACACACACACACACACACACACACACAAACACACACTGTTGTGTGTGTGTGTGTGTGTGTGTGTGTGTGTGTGTGTGTGTGTGCGTGTGTGTGTGTGTGTAACACACACACACTCACACACACAAGACACACACACACACACACACACACACACACACACACACACACACACACACGTGCACACACAAACACATCGTGTTTATGTGTGTGTGTGTGTGTGTGTGTGTGTGTGTGTGTGTGTGTGTGTGTTTATTTGTGTGAGTGTGTATTTGTGTGTGTGTGTGTGTGTGTGTGTGTGTGTGTGTGTGGGGGAGGTGGTGTGTGTGTGGGGTGTTTGGGGGAGGGGGTCAGGGGGTTTTGGGGGTAATGGGTACTGGGGCCTAGTCTGTGGCACTTTGGGGCACTTGGGGAACGGGGAAAGTTTTTGCATGATAGAAAAGGTGTATAAAGGCACAACAGTTTTTTTGTAAGCATATCCTTTGTTAACATTCGCTTTTTCTCTGTATATGTATCAGGTTGGGGACGTGGGAATGCATTTGTGTGTGTACAGTCTGTTTATGACCCTGAACCCAATTACCACCCCCACCCCTATACCCCCCACAAATTGTAACCCCCCCCCTTCTCCCTGTTCCTTCCCTCCTCCCCCCCCCTTTTTTTTTTTTTCCTACCCGGCACCCTCCCCATTCCTCCTTATCAACAGGTTCCCCCCACTCCCCCCCCCGCCCACTCCCCCGTCTACGGGGTGGCCTTTTTCCATTTATTCATTTTTTTTCACTTTTTCATTCTTTTCTTGAATTGAGTGGCCAATTGATAGGATTCCTTTCTGTGTAAGTTTAGTTGCTTATTCCGATTTTGATGTGAAGTATGCCCATAATAGGCAAAGGGGGAACATGGATGTTGATTGAGGGGTATAAATTGCCTCTGTGTGTGTGTGTGTGTGTGTGTGTGTGTGTGTGTGTGATTTGTGAGAAGGAGAGAGAGAGAGAGAGAGAGAGAGAGAGAGAGAGAGAGAGAGAGGGAGTGAGAGCGAGAGAGAGAGAGAGAGAGAATGCATGTTAGATGGGGTGGACATGGTGAGTGCGTTTTTTTGCCTGTGAGTTGTTCTCTTGGTGTGGATATTGTCGCTTTGCCCGGCTCGTGACCTGAATCAACCTGTAACTGTATATATATATATATACACACACACATATACATATATATATATATACACACATATACTGTTTGGGGGGTGCTGTTGGATTCTTCTTTGAACCCTTGGTGGTTGAGAACACCACAGAATTACGGACTGTGGTGTGTCTCTTTTTGACTCCAAGAGCACAGACACAATCAGCCGTGTCTCCCTGATGAGTTCCGATCCAGCGGACGAAAGGCCCAGGAGCAGGCGATACATGTAGATTTGTCTTCGAGAGGGATTGCAATGGTTATCTCATGCAGCTAGAGAAGGGTTTTCATATTTATAATATACATTTTCCCATTTTTCTTCATTTAATAAAAAATTCAAATCTTTACCATGCCATTACTATAACGATGGAAGAATTGTTAACCTACACTTTTTCCCCCACTACTTAATTGTTCAGCTATATATATATATATATATATATATATATATATATATATATATATAGAGAGAGAGAGAGAGAGAGAGAGAGAGAGAGAGAGAGAGAGAGAGAGAGAAAGCTGAAGAGTATATTACTCGAAAGTAATTGTTCATGAAGATGTTGTTTCCAAACACCCCCATAAAATCCGATGGTTGCAGATGCACACTGAATGATGAATGCATGCTCACTTTGTACACTACAATATTTGTCAATATAATCATAACCCTCTAAAACTATTATTATGTCGCGTAACTCAGCCCCAGTGGAAATTATGCAGGACCTTTAAAAGCCAAAGCATGTAAAAGTTCATGATAAGAAAAAGAAAAACTCTCAATGACATTTTTCATCTGCCAAACTCAATATGCACATCCTCGATCCATGGAGCAATGGACATTTCAGTTTCGGCGGAGAACTGCACTTTGCTGGGAGTCCTTCTAGTTTTGAATATATTCTGCATCGACATGACCCTCAACCCAGCGGAGTAGGGGGCTACTTGTTGATCTGCTTTCATTTTGATGGAGGAGAGAGAGTGGGGTCTGATGTGAAGGCAAGTGGTGTCTGCTGGCAGTAGAGGAGGTGGGTGATGGGGAATGGAATAGAGGAGGTGGGTGGGGGGAATGGCAGTAGAGGAGGTGGGTGGTGGGGAATGGCAGTAGAGGAGGTGGGTGGTGGGGAAATGGCAGTAGAGGAGGTGGGTGGGTGGGGAATGGCAGCAGAGGAGGTGGGTGATGGGGAATGGTAGTAGAGTAGGGAGGTGGGTGGTGGGGAATGGCAGTAGAGGAGGTGGGTGGTGGGGAATGGCAGTAGAGGAGGTGGGTGGTGGGGAATGGCAGTAGAGGAGGTGGGTGGTGGGGAATGGCAGTAGAGGAGGTGGGTGGGTGGGGAATGGCAGTAGAGGAGGTGGGGTGAAGTAGAGTAGGTGGGAAGTAGAGGAGATGGGGGTGGGGAATAATAGTAGTAGAGGAGGTGGGTGGGTGGGAATGGTAGTAGAGAGGGGGTGGTGGGTGGGAAATGGCAGTAGAGGAGGTGGGGGAATGGAAATAGGGGGTGGTGGTGAAGAGGAGTAGGATGGTGGGGGGAATGGCAGTAGAGGAGGTGGGTGGGGGGAATGGCAGTAGAGAGAGGTGGGTGGTGGGGGGAATGGTAGTAGAGGAGGGGGTGGTGGGGGAAAATGGAAGTAGAGGAGGTGGGTGGTGGGAGATGGCAGTAGAGGAGGTGGGTGGTGGGGGAATGGCAGTAGAGGAGGGGTGGTGGGGGGAATGGTTAGTAGAGGAGGTGGGTGGGGGGAATGGCAGTAGAGGAGGAGGTGGGTGGTGGGGATTGGCAGCAGAGGAGGTGGGTGGTGGGAAATGGCAGTAGAGGAGGTGGGTGGGGGGAATGGTTGTAGAAGAGGTGGGGAATGGCAGTATGGAGGTAGTGGTGGGGAATGGCAGTAGAGGAGGGGGGTGGGGGAATGGCAGTAGAGGGGAGGTGGGTGGTGGGGAATGGCAGTAGAGAAGGTGGGTGGTGGGGAATGGCAGTAGAGGGAGGTGGGTGGTGGGGAATGGCAGTAGAGGAGATGGGTGGTGGTGAATGGCAGTGGAGGAGGTGGGGGATAGAAGTAGAGGAGGTGGGTGGTGGGGAATGGCAGTACAGGAGGTGATGGTGGGGAAAGGAATAGAGGAGGTGGGGGGTGGCAGCAGAGGAGGTGGGGGGATGGCAGTAGAGGAGGTGGGTGCTGGGGAATGTGGAGTAATGTGAGGAAGGGGGCAGTAGAGGGGGAAGAGGGAGTAGATGTGACTTTTGATTGACTATGATGGTGAATGTGTTTACATATATGATGGTGAACGTGTTTACATATATGATGGTGAATGTGTTTACATATATGACGGTGAATGTGGTTACATATATTTCAACCACTCCATCTCTCGTCCTCAACTCTCATACTGTGACGGCAAGGATACTGCCCAGTTCCTGAAAACGACAAACACAGCAAACAGACAAAAATAAAGAAACAATCAAATTCCACACGCCTTGTTGTCAGGAATCGGACTTTTTCTTCCATTTGTATTTATGAACAAAAGGCTGCCCTACACGACTCACTATGTTGACACGTCACTGTAACATGGTCACTGCCTCTTTCACCCCTTGACACGTCACTGTAACATGGTCACTGCCTCATTCACCCCTGGCACGTCACTGTAACATGGTCACTGCCTCTTTCACCCTTGATGGCACGTCACATGGTAACATGGGCACTGTCAAGTCTCTGTAACCCTGTCTCTTTCGTTCACTGTAACATGGTAACTGTCTCTTTCACCCCTTGACAAGTCACTGTAACATGGTAACTGTCTCTTTCACCCCTTGGCACACTGTAGTCACTGTAACATGGTAACTGTCTCTTTCACCCCTTGGCACGTCACTGTAACATGGTCACTGCCTCTTTCACCCCTTGGCACGTCACTGTAACATGGGCACTGTCTCTTTCACCCCTTGACAAGTCACTGTAACATGGTAACTGTCTCTTTCACCCCTTACTGTAACAACGGTCACTGTCTCTTTCACCCCTTGACAAGTCACTGTGTAACATGGTAACTGTCTCTTTCACCCTTGACACGTCACTGTAACATGGTCACTGCCTCTTTCACCCCTTTGACACGTCACTGTAACATGGTCACTGCCTCTTTCACCCCTTGGCACATCACTGTAACATGGGCACTGTCTCTTTCACCCCCTTGATGCGTTACTGTAACATGGTCACTGTCTCTTTCACCCCTTGACAAGTCACTGTAACATGGTCACTGTCTCTTTCACCCCCTTGACACGTCACTGTAACATGGTCACTGTCTCTTTTCACCCCTTGACACGTCACTGTAACATGGTCACTGCCTCTTTCACCCCTTGACACGTCACTGTAATATGGTCACTGTCTCTTTCACCCCTTGGCACGTCACTGTAACATGGGCACTGTCTCATTCACCCCTTGACACGTCACTGTAACATGGTCACTGTCACCCCTTGACACGTCACTGTAACATGGTCACTGTCTCTTTCACCCCTTGACACGTCACTGTAACATGGGCACTGTCACTGTCACCCCCCCTTCACACGTCACTGTAACATGGTCACTGTCTCTTTCACCCCTCTCTGTAACATGGTCACTGTCTCACCCCTTCACACGTCACTGTAACATGGTCACTGTCTCACCCCTTCACACGTCACTGTAACATGGTCACTGTCTCTTTCACCCCTTGACACGTCACTGTAACATGGTCACTGTCTAACCCCCCTTCACACGTCACTGTAACATGGTCACTGTCTCACCCCTTCACACGTCACTGTAACATGGTCACTGTCTCACCCCTTGACACGTCACTGTGTAACATGGTCACTGTCTCTTTCACCCCTTGACACGTCACTGTAACATGGTCACTGTCTCTGTCTCACCCCTTCACACGTCACTGTAACATGGTCACTGTCTGGTCACTGTAACATGGTCACTCTCTCAACCCCCTTCACACGTCACTGTAACATGGTCACTGTCTAACCCCTTCACACACGTCACTGTAACATGGTCACTCACTGTCTCACCCCTTCACACGTCACTGTAACATGGTCACTGTCTCACCCCTTGACACGTCACTGTAACATGGTCACTGTCTCATCCCTTGACACGTCACTGTAACATGGTCACTGTCTCTTTCACCCCTTGACACGTCACTGTAACATGGTCACTGTCTCATCCCTTCACACACGTCACTGTAACATGGTCACTGTCTCTTTCACCCCTTGACACGTCACTGTAACATGGTCACTGTCTCACCCCTTCACACGTCACTGTAACATGGTCACTGTCTCTCTTTCACCCCTTGACACGTCACTGTAATATGGTCACTGTCTCACCCCTTCACACGTCACTGTAACATGGTCACTGTCTCATCCCTTCACACGTCACTGTAATATGGTCACTGTCTCACCCCTTCACACGTCACTGTAACATGGTCACTGTCTCATCCCTCACACGTCACTGTAATATGGTCACTGTCTCATCCCTTCACACGTCACTGTAACATGGTCACATGGTCACTGTCTCACACGTCCTGTACACGTCACTGTAACACTGTAACATGTCACTGTCTCACCCCTTCACACGTCACTGTAACATGGTCACTGTCTCACTCCCCCTTCACACGTCACTGTAACATGGTCACTGTCTCACCCCTTGACACGTCACTGTAACATGGTCACTGTCTCTTTCACCCCTTCACACGTCACTGTAACATGGTCACTGTCTCACACCCCTCACACGTCACTGTAACATGGTCACTGTCTCACCCCTTCACACGTCACTGTAACATGGTCACTGTCTCACCCTTCACACGTCACTGTAACATGGTCACTGTCTCACCCCTTGACACGTCACTGTAACATGGTCACTGTCTCACCCCTTCACACGTCACTGTAACATGGTCACTGTCTCACCCCTTCACACGTCACTGTAACATGGTCACTGCCTTTTTCATCCAAGGCCGTTTCCGCATTCATTTTCTCTTTTCAAAACTTTAAGTAATCTCAAGTTCAGCTACTCACTGGCTTTATCACTCTTTTTAAAACATTTCTTTCTAACCCGTTCAGGGCATGGCGATGAATGTATGTCAATGCCATTCCCTACCATCCACCTCCCTTACTTATATGCCCCCCCCCCCCCCCCACACACACACACCTTCCTCTACTGCCATTCCCCACCACCACCCCCTCAACAGACAGGTGATTTCACAGACACACGGCCTGTCTTTGGTACTACTTTCACATTTGGCACGTCACTGTAACATGGTCACCCCTCTTTCAACCCCTTGGCACGTCACTGTAACATGGGCACTGTCTCTTTTTCACCCTTGATGCCTTACTGTAACATGGTCACTGTCTTTCACACCCCTTGACAAGTCACTGTAACTGTCTTTGGATTGAAGAGGTTAAAGTTGGTAAGTGGCAGCTGTACTGTGGTGCCAGTAATGTGTATGGAAGGTTGGGACAGAAGAGGGGGGATGAATTAGTGAGCAAGAGGAAGGCAGGCATGGAGAGAAGGCAGCAGTTCCTACCTACCACAGTTCTATACATTTCTCTCGGTAAGATCAGCGATTCATGGTTAGTAATTTTTATTGCACAGCAGCTGTTCAGTCAGGGAGCATTCCGAAGCTTCACCATTTTTCTTTCAGTTATGATACTTTCAAGCAGAAATAACTTTCAGGAGGGAACGGGACAAATGACTCCATCTAAAAACTGCTGTGGGGAAGACACATCATAAGGTACTCTCGCCTCCTGAGAAAACTGTGCTACTGATGCTGCTTTTTCGTCTTTTGAAAACATCAATATGAGAAAACAAAGTCGGTATACTGCAGTGCAGTTGACAAAACTTACGATGCACCATTCGTCATCCTCATCAAACCTTCATCATACGGCCTTCCTCTTCCAGCGCCCATCCACCCACTCGTTGTCTTCCCTACGGATGAAATCATTGAAAGCAAAAAAGGAAGTCGATGTGGACAACTGAAGTCCATTTATCAAACAAACAAAAACTGCGCGCGTTTCCTAATGTTTAAAATCTCCTGAGTATCTGGCGGCATCCATTACGTCCAGCATTGACTGTTCATTAACGATAATCTCCCCTTCATTATGAGGATAGTTTCCTCTTCATTACGCTTCAACTAATGTTCGCTGATGATGGATCGTTAATCACTACAAAGCGACACCAGACATTACTTTCGTATCACAATAGTTCTTTGGGTCGTGCTTCAGTGCACACTTTGTTTATTCGCATCACGGGATACTAATCCCTTCATTTGCGTGAAATATAAGGTCTATTAATGTTATTAATGTTGCATATCCAATCCAGTGGCGACTGTGTTGATACATTTCAATGTGTGCGTCTCTCTCTCTCTCTCTCTCTCTCTCTCTCTCTCTCTCTCTCTCTCTCTCTCTCTCTCTCTCTCTCTCTCTCTCTCTATGTGTGTGTGTGTGTGTGTGTGTGTGTGCGTGTGTGTGTGTGTGTGTGTGTGTGTGTGTGTGTGTGTGTGTGTGTGTGTGTGTGTGTGTGTGTGTGTGTGTGTGTGTGTGTGTGTGCGCGCGCGCGCGCGCGCGTTTCTTTTTATTGTCGTTGTTATTGCGCTTATTTATTTTTGTGTTTTGTTTCCTTGCTGTTTCCAAACAAGTTTCTAAGTAGAAGGCATTTCCGCCCTTTCTGTGCTCTGCTCTCTCTCTCTCTCTCTCTCTCTCTCTCTCTCTCTCTCTCTCTCTCTCTCTCTCTCTCTCTCTCTCTCTCTCTCTCTCTCTCTCTCTCTCTCTCTCGATTTATACAGGGGTGGAAACACAGCTCAAAGGTCCAATGGAAATGACTCCACTTTTTTCTGCAGGGCTGAAAGAAACAAAATCCAGTTCGTTCGTTCGTTCTGCGTACTCAGGCTGATACTCCTGCGGACACTGCCTGTACAGACAGGCAGTGGAGTTTTGTGTGTATGACCGTTTTTTTATCCGGCCATTAAGACAGCCATACTCCATCTTCAGGGAGAACAAAATCCAGTGGAAGTGACTTCCCTTTGTTATCTTCCATTTATCTAAATATATTCCTGCTTCGTCGTTTTTCCTTACCTGAATTGAAATAGCTTTTTACTGCAAATCTTTTCTCGGGGGTCGGTATAGCTCAGTAGTAGAGCGCCGGACTTGTAATCCTGATGATCATGGGGTTACGGTTTGAATCTCCGCCGGGCCGTTTCGGTACAGGGGGGATTTTTCCATCGGAGTTAACATTGGTTCTGACTCTATTTTCCATACAGTCCTTCGAATGAGACTATAAACCCAGGTTCCGTGTATGAACGCACACATAACATCTTGCACACATGTAAAATCCCATCACCAACTTTTGGAAGAGAAGGCCAGTTTGGCCGTTGGTATGGATGACACGTTACACATAGCATGCACCCTGTATGAGAAATGGAAATAATGAAGGAAGTAAGGAAACAGTGAACGATGTTTAACACTATTGACTGGGTGACATGGGAAACGACTGAATGAAGTGCCAGCTGGCGGCCCTTCAGTTGGCTCTGTGAAGGTGAGCAGCCCATTTAGTAAACGAAAAAATGTGGACTGTAAAGAGCTTAGAGCTTGATCTCTAACCGAGGATAGGCGCTATATAAGTATTCATAACAACAATAACAAGAAGTCTATTTCGACTCCAAATTTATTCTATATTCAAGTTACATTTTAGAATCTCCTAGAATCAATGCATTCCTAACCTCAAATTGTATTGTCTACT
The DNA here is from genome assembly GCA_016801955.1 of Conus betulinus. NCBI lineage: Eukaryota > Metazoa > Mollusca > Gastropoda > Neogastropoda > Conidae > Conus > Conus betulinus. Next base: position 8,237 of record JADBJO010016758.1, on the reverse strand, counting down.
GTATCTTCATTGGTTCTCAGTAACTAATACATAAACAGACTGTGCAGAAAGGAAAACCGTGACTCCAAATAAATGTCAAGTCTCCTCAGACAACCACCATTCAACCCACCAGTGTCTGAGAGGCCAAATCTCATCAGACAACACCATTCAATCCCCCAGTGTGTGGGAGGCCAAAACGGTCATCAAACACCATTCAATCCCCCAGTGTGTCCAAACGTCATCAAACACATTTCAATCCCCCAGTGTGTGGGAGGCCAAACGTCATCAGACAATCACCCATTCAATTTCCCAGTGTGTGTGAGACTAAACTTCATCAGACAATCACCATTCAATGCCCCAGTGTGTGGAGGCCAAACGTCATCAGACAATCACCATTCAATTTCCCAGTGTGTGTGAGACTAAACCTCATCAGACAATCACCATTCAATCCCCCAGTGTTTGGGAGGCCAAACGTCACAGACAATCACCATTCAATTCCCCAGTGTGTGTGAGACTAAACATCATCAGACAATCACCATTCAATCCCCCATTGTGTGGGAGGCTAAACCTCATCAGACAATCACCATTCAATCCTTCAGTGTGTGGGAGGCCAAACCTCATCAGACAATCACCATTCAATCCCCCATGTGTGTGGAGACTAAACCTCATCAGACAATCACCATTCAATCCCCATTGTGTGGGAGGCCAAGCCTCATCAGAAAATCACCATTCAATCCCCCAGTGTGTGGGAGGCCAAACCTCATCAGACAATCACCATTCAATCCCCCAGTGTGTGGGAGGCCAAACCTCATCAGACAATCACCATTCAATCCCCCAGTGTGTGGGAGGCCAAAACCTCATCAGAAAATCACCATTCAATCCCCCAGTGTGTGGGAGGCCAAACCTCATCAGACAATCACCATTCTATCCCCAGTGTGTGGGAGGCCAAACCTCATCAGATAACCACCATTCAATCCCCAGTGTGAGGGAGGCTAAACCTCATCAGACAATCACCATTCAATCCCCCAGTGTGTGGGAGGCCAGACTGTCCACAGTCCAGTCAGACTGTAGCACTTTCAGTCTCAGGGAGGAAAGCCCTGGGATGCAAATGTGGACGTGGGTAACAATACTATGGAACACTATGGCTGTTCTCGCCTGCAATCGAGCGACGTCCGTTGACCTTTCACTGGTCTATATCTGGCAGCCAGGAAGGCCAATCAAAGGCAGCCTTCACTTAATTAGGCCCAGTCCTTGCCCGCCACACTTAAGTGTGGGCAGAGAGGACCGATCGGTAGAAGTGAGGCGAGAAACTTTGTATTGATCACTCGTGTGAAGACAGATCTCTAGCTTCGCATCATGAAGCAGCAAACAGCACAGCCAACTTGGATGTGCGTATTTCTTCAGCTGGATATGTCTCGGTTTAAAAAAAATCACCATTATGAATAATAAAGGAAAAAACATTGATTACTACCTGTACACGATCTCAAACAGATAAAAAAAAAACAACTACAAATCTCTCTCTCTCCCTCCCTCTCTCTGTCTGTGTCTCTGCCTCTGTCTGTCTGTCTGTCTCTGTCTCTCTCTCTCTCTCTCTCTCTCTCTCTCCTCTCTCTCTCTCTCTCTCTCTCTCTTCTCTCTCTCTCTCTCTCTCTCTCTCTCTCTCTCACACACACACACACACACACACACACACACACACACACACACACACACACACTCACACAGCCAACACTTCTACCATTACGAAAAAAAAATCACGGTCACGGTCACTCTCTCTCTCTCTCTCTCTCTCTCTCTCTCTCTCTCTCTCTCTCTCTCTCTCTCTCTCTCTCTTGTGTTTGTCTGAACCTACTAAAACAAAACACTAAATGTTGATAGCGATTTGACGTTTTAGGAAACATAACAATATCCATAATGCTGTACTTTATACAAAGAAAATTTAGTGTATGTCCATAATTTCAGATAGGGATGTTAGTTCTCGATTCTCATTAAATGACGTTATTCTCGCAATAAATCTGAGAGAGAGAGAGAGGAGAGAGAGGAGAGAGAGAGAGAGAGAGAGAGAGAGAGAGAGAGAGAGAGAGAGAGGAGAGAGTACATGCACACACATACTGATTTGTTAGGTTGAAACCTACAATGTTGCCGAGGGATAAACATTCTCACTTTGGCCATTGATCTGTGTGATAGAGTCAGCTCACACTGTAGGTTAAAGAGTGTTGAGGACGTCCATTGATCTGTGTGATAGAGTCAGCTCACACTGTAGGTTAAAGAGTGTTGAGGACGTCCATTGATCTGTGTGATAGAGTCAGCTCACACTGTAGGGTAAAGAGTGTTGATGACGTCCATTGATCTGTGTGATAGAGTCAGCTCACACTGTAGGGTTAAAGAGTGTTGAGGACGTCCATTGATCTGTGTGATAGAGTCAGCTCACACTGTAGGTTAAAGTGTGTTGAGGACGTCCATTGATCTGTGTGATAGAGTCAGCTCACACTGTAGGTTAGGTTGAAGTGTGTTGATGACGTCCATGTAGATCTGTGTTGATCTGATAGAGTCAGCTCACACTGTAGGGTAAAGTGTGTTGATGACGTCCATTGATCTGTTTCATAGATTCAGCTCACACTGTAGGTTAAAGAGTGTGTTGAGGACGTCCATTGATCTGTGTGATAGAGTCAGCTCACACTGTAGGTCAGCTCAAGTGGGTAAAGTTTCAGTATGTTTGATATGTACATGAGGAGTGATTTCAGCGCTCCTTAATTTTTTTTTTTTTTTGGAGAGAGAGAGAGAGAGAGAGAGAGAGAGAGAGAGAGAGAGAGAGAGAGAGAGTACTCTCTCTGTCATGGTAAAATATGGGATTGCAAACTTTATTGCAAACCGCGAAGGAGAACACACACACACACACACACACACACACACACACACACACACACACACACACACACACACATTGCAAACTTACACAAGCACACACACACACACACACACACACACACACACACACACACACACACACACACACACACACACACACACACACACACACACACACAACACACACACTGACTGTGTCAGCACGTCAGCCACAGTGTGGTAACAGTAACATGCAGTTTTGCGTGCATTTTCTGATTATAAATTGGTATAACATAATCCAGTTAATATTTACTCGCGAAATGTTCGACGAGGTGTAATCCCAGGAACTACTATAACAGGAAAGTGGTGTGTGGTGTCAACTGTTTAACGATAAACTTCTGTCGTCTAGCC
>JADBJO010016758.1:0-2500 GCA_016801955.1 Conus betulinus | reverse complement strand
CCATTATACAGTGGAGACCTTTCTACACCTGCGTCGTATAATACTCCGGAAAGCCGTACTATTTTAGCATCTTTTATTTACTTCATTTACGCATGCGTCAGATTAGCAGATCGCCCTCCACCGTGCAAAGGAAAGGAAAACCCGAATCTCTTGGTCTGTATAACAATAGCTGCCATGCTAACCTTTGACACTCTGTGTGTTCTGTGGTCGTGTTCGTGTGGTGTTGAACTTGTGTTGTTTATATTCGTTGGATTTAGCAGCCCCATGGATAAATTACTACAGCCCTTGCCGCTTTCCATGTATCAGGTTAGTACTTTCCTTCAATTATTTTCACTTTAATTGTAGTTTTCCCCCCTATTTCTTTTCAGCCTGTGACCCTGACGTATCCTGTCCCGTGGGTCTTGTTGACACTTGATGGTCGGATCCCTAGAATTCAAACTTTAATAATTGAAAAGCAACCGACGGAAATAAATCAAAATGCATAAAATAGCCATCATTTAACAAAAAGTTCAAAAACCATACTCTTATAATATGATCTATGGGCAGCCATTACTTAGCAGATGATCCAGCCTCCCACTCTTGCCCCGTCCGCCTCCTCCCCTCCCCCCCCCCCCCCCCCCCCCCCCCCCCCCCCCCCCCTCTCTAAGCAGAGAGCGACAGAGAAGGAACACGCGAGCTCTCGAGACGGACTGTGCTGCCATGTGAGTTACGCGACTTCATGCTGATTTGCATATTGACCTACATTTAAACAAATTCCTCTGCGTGTCTTGCTGTTTACTTTACTGAACTAAGTTCTCTTACCTACTTTTCGTTTCCTGGTTTATCTTATTTACATGCTTCATCACTTCATGGTCAATTATTTATCTATGTTTCCCTTTGTATTAATTTCGTAGGTTTACATATGCATGCATATACCGATTTCATTACTTATTCTAACCTTCCTCTTACATGTTTCCTGTTGATTTTTTATTTTATTTTATTCATTTTAAAATTTATTTTATTATCATATGCACATTTTCCATACTCATTTAACTTAAACCATTCATATTCCTAGACCCCCCCCCCCCACCCCCCCCGACCACATTTGTTCCCATATGGTGTTAACGGACTCTGCAGTTGCTTCTTCATGACCCCTCCCTCCATGCTCCCTTTTACTTGGTCATGCATTCTTAATTCATATCTATTCAGATTATAATTACACTTATTCCTCTTATTCACTTGATTGTCTATACTCTTGCATAATTACATATTATTAGACATACATTCAATTCTACTACACCACTTGATCTAATCAGGCTCATCCCTCTCAATCAATCTCAACTTCGTACTTTTCTTTTTCTTTTCCTTTTTTCGTTTCTTTTACACACACACACATACACACACATATACACACATATATATATATATATATATATATATATATATATATATATATATATATATATATATATATATATATATATATAATGAAACAAGAAATTCCAAGGATAAGTACTGAGCACCATTCCAGCAACTTACAGAGCAGCTAGGTGTTGCAATGACTGCAAGAAATATTGAATTATAAACAAAGCTTGCTCTTATATCTCAGATTATAGAAATAGGAGGGTGACAAGCCTTCATATCTGCAGTGGTAGGTGATTCTGCCTAACTGACAGTATGTGCTTGAGTGGGTGAATGGGGAATAAATAAATGCTTCTCAAAATGAACCTTCAGCAAGCTTATAGTCTCCAAAGCGGGAGACCATCTCCATGGGGAGAAAGCTCACTAACATATAACTCCTGGTCAGATACCGGTATTTTCGAAACCTGATTGTTTCTCCTCAGTGACCGCGGAAAGTGCAGAGGAGTCAAATTACCACTTTCCGCGGTCACTGAGGAGAAACAATCAGGTTTCGAAATACCGGTATCTGACCAGGAGTTATATGTTAGTGAGCTTTCTCCCCATTGGAGATGGTCTCCCGCTTTGGAGACTATAAGCTTGCTGAAGGTTCATTTTGAGAAGCATTTATTTATTCCCCATTCACCCACTCAAGCACATACTGTCAGTTAGGCAGAATCACCTACCACTGCAGATATGAAGGCTTGTCACCCTCCTATTTCTATAATCTGAGACATAAGAGCAAGCTTTGTTTATAATTCAATATATATATATATATATATACAAATACATAATGTACATTTTACAACCTTGTTCATGTTCTTATAAGCATTCCTGCTCCATCATCCATTTATAATAGCCTCATTCTCCTCCATTTCCATTCATATTTGTACAATTTCATTCATATTCATTCATTACACATATTTTCCTCAAAACATATTCATTTCCATAATTCCATTCCATCATATTAAATTACATTCACGTTCCCTCTTATTACAGCCTTGTATTCACTTTTATATAATTATCTTACCATCATGCATATGTACACAGTCATTGTCATGCTTCACACCTGGGTATACATTCGCATAATCTTATTTGTGTTCATATATTAACATCACTTTCT
>JADBJO010016757.1:0-39695 GCA_016801955.1 Conus betulinus | reverse complement strand
ATGGATGAGGGAAAGAAACATTCAGAAAAAAGACAAAATTAACCCCTTACATGCTACACAGCAACAAAGAAAAAAAGATCACCAGCAAAAAACACGAACTTTCTTTCACATTCATTGCAGTCTAGAGGTTCCATAGATTTACCCGAAGTTGTTTGTATTGCACGACTCGGTGCTAAACGGTATATATCAGCTCAAAGACTGGGTGCAGCTTATGGATTGTATATCAAAAAAAAAGAAAACGACCACAATTGATCAATGCAAGAAGGCTTTACTGTCTGACTCTATCAACAGTGCAGACGTATTTGTGCTTCATGTTGGGGTAAATGATCTCAAAGACACATCTGATCCAAAGAAAAAGGCATCTACTTTCATCAACTTCGTGAAAGAATTACAAAAGCGTTATCCTCAAACTCGAATTGTGTTAGCAAGGTCGCCCCAACTAGGATAAAAAAGCTAAACATCAAAAGAGAAATCTTTAATGACGAAATACATTGTAACCTTTCCGGTCAAAATAACGTGTCGTTCGGTCGTGTCCCACGAAAACATCACCAACAACACTCAGTACATGTGGGACTTAATCCATCCCTCAGAAAGGGGTCTCAGCGTGTTCGCAGGCAACCTTGGTCGTCATCTTCATTACATGTACTGGAGAAAGCAAAGACAACCCGGTCATCGCTACAGCTCTCGTCGTCCCAGGGATAATCACCCCCGTCCATATCACCAGGGCAGCAGGAGGAACTCTTTCTTACTGCGCATGGAACATCGGGGACGAGATTACCTGTACAATTACCGAGCCCAGTGAAAGTCTTCTGTCTACGTATTTCTGTTGGACTGTTATAAGGCTGCCATTTTCATAGTCGCGCATGATTGTTTATAGTACATTAGTCACTGTCCTGTTGATAGATTTTAGGTATTGCCACACTGAATTTTAGTTTTTGGTGTTTGCAAAGTGTCTATTTTCATTTTAATAGGCTATTACTGTGCTTTGCTTTATTTGCAGTTTTCTTCTGTTTCTTTATTATTATTCTTTATACTTTTTTGATGGAAAAAAAAGACAAATATTAGTATCCTACAATGGAATTGCCGTTCAATCACTACCAATATAATACACCTTCAACAACATCTTGAGAACAACACTTATATGGTCATCATCATCCTTCAATCTCTAAATGTGACAAAGAAGGACTTGCCACGATTGGACCATTTCTTCTATCCACCAGTGTGCCAAGAAAGTGATTGTGCTGCGAAAATTTCTGTGGCCATTTATATTAATGACCAATTATTTACCATCCATCCAATCCAGTCGCCTGTACCAAAGGACACAACAAACTTGTATTCTTGTGCAGCGCGTGTCCGATTTGACAAATCGTTAGTTTTGAATATCGTTTCGGTGTATTTCCCCAAAGGTATTATTGATTGCAATTCTGACTGGCTACGTTCGTTAAATACTACAAATGATAAATGGTTAATAGCAGGGGACTTTAATGAACATGCTCCCTTTTGGGATCTATCTTGCGTCAAAGTAACCTCTAATCGCTTGGTTGAGAATATTTCAGATTCTCCACTTTTTCTTTTAAATGACGGAAGTGTCACAAGACTGCCTGATGTTCCCAGCCACAAACCATCGGCAATCGATCTGACCCTAATCTCTCCAAAGTTAGTTCCTAGCTGCAAGTGGCAATTACACGATAACACTTTGGGAAGTGATCATATTCCTATTATTCTTACTTTTAGAGGATTTGAAGTTAAGCACAATGATGTAAAGGATAAAATTCCAAAATTTGATTATAAACGAGCTGACTGGGCCAAATTTGAATCTGTTCTAAGGTCTTACGATGTCAGTTCTTTTGATAAATCAGACATTGAATCTATGTATTCTCATTTTACAGAGAGCAGTTTTAAATGCTGCAGGCAAAGCAATTCCTAAAATTAATGTGTCAAACTCTTCGAAACACGTTGGTAAAGTATGGTGGACAGATTCGTGTAAAAATGCTGTAGACAAAAAACAAGAACACCTTTAAATTGTATGCTAAAGTTAAAAAAGTGAAAGGCAGTGTTCCTGTCAAATCTGCTAAAAACCAAAGAAACAGAGTTATAGAAAGTGCTAAAAGCAACTATTGGTCAACGTTTTGTTTTAATGAAATAAGTGACCATAAAGATAAAAGTAAAATTTGGAAAAAGATCCATGAAATGAAAAATGGGATAAATCTACCAGAGTATCCAATTATTCTAGGTGATGAACAATTTCCTTCAGATATCAAAAAAGCTGAGGCATTTGCTGACACCTTTGTAAAGAATAGCTCTTACAATAGTCTATCAGACAAATGCAGAACTTTGAGGCAAAATCAATCACAAAATGACATATACAATGACCATGAGAAAAAATAATTATCACTACTTGAATGCTGAATTACTTTCCAAGAATTACTATCTGCTATCAGTTCATTACCTAAGACCAAGAAAACTTCTGTTGGTCTGGATGCCATTTCCAATGAGTTGATAAAACATCTTCCAGAAAACTTTTTGTTGTTTTTACACGGAATTATTAGTAAATGCTGGATTGAAGGTAACATCCCATCCATATGGAGAGATTCAATTATAGTCCCTATTTTAAAGCAGGGCAAACCAGTACACGATGTAAATAGTTATAGACCTATCTCTCTGACGTCTCATGTGTATGCAATTAATGGTATGCAAAATTAATGGAGCAAATTGTTTTAAATCGATTGTCTTATCATTGCGAAAAACATGGGATTATCCCTGTAAACCAAGGAGGGTTTAGAAAAGGCAGATCAACCATTGATCATTTAGTGAAATTAACAACTCAATCAAACAACAATTTGCCAAAGACAAAATGTTCTTGCCACATTCTTTGATATAAATAAGGCATACGATCAGGTTTGGCATGAACGATTACTATACAAGTTAAAAACGGTAGGCCTTTCTGGTCATATATATATGACTATGTTAAAACATTCTTGGCCAACAGAAGTATCCAAACAAGAATTGGTCACATTTATTCCTCTAAGAGATTCTTTGATATGGGTATCCCTCAAGGCTCTGTTATTGCTCCTATTCTATTTAATATCCTAACTTACGATTTACCAATATCTATCTCCAAAAAAGTAACTTCATTCAGTATGCTGATGATATCTGTTTGTGGATGAATGTTACTTTAAAAAAGAAAACATCAAAAAGGTCTATAAATTTTGTAAAAAGAGCATATCAATATGATCTAGATAATATTGCTATGTATATGTCTGAAAATGGTTTAAGCTTATCACCTCAAAAATCTCAAATGATGCTATTCGATGCAAGTGGATATGTTCACAATGCTCCAGAATTCAAAGTTAACAACACTACACACTTAAATACGCTTCAAATATTAAATTTCTTGTGTTTACATAACGTCTAAGCTCTCTTGGAACCTGCATTTTAGAACATGCTGTAAATCAAGCAAGAAAGTCATTGAACCTTCTAAAAGTCATAAGCAAACAAAGCTGGGGTCAAGACACAAATACATTAATTCATTTGTCCTCTGCTTTAGTTAGATCTAAATTGTCGTCTGCAATTGTCGTATTCTTTAGTGCTCCAAAATATCTATTGAAAAAACTGCAGAGCATAGATTGTAAAGCATACAGAATAGCCCTTGGCGTTCCATTTCATGGTTCCATCATAGGATCTTATCATGAAGCAGGTGTTTTGCCTCTTGATGATCAGCGAAAATTAGCCTGTGCTAAATACATTTTAAGATGCTCTACCATTCAAAATTCAAACCAAATGGAACTTGAAATTAGGTCCGATATTCATTTTCCTAAGCGTGCAAAACGTATCCGATTTAATAAAACTATTCTTACATTTTCTTCTAAACTATTGACAAAATTAAACACTAATCAAAAGAAATTAGCTGTGCGTTTTCCAGTAAGTCCCATCCCAAACTGGGAGCTTTTTAAGGCAAAGTTTGATTATAACTATACACAATTGTCCAAGCTTGATAACATCAAAGTTCTTGCATATGAAGCTAGATCCCATATGAACGATTTTTATCCCCAATCATCTAAAAATCTTCACTGATGGTTCTTTATTAGACAATCAGGCAGGCTGTGGTTTTGTCATCCCCACTTTAAAAAACTGAGAAATCGTTTTTACCTAGGTAAGGACTTCTCCATTTTCACAGCTGAATTAATAGCAATTTTAATGGCTATTCAATATGTCATTGATACACCATTCAATTTCTATGGTGCACTCTTTTGTGTAGACTCTAAATCAGTTCTCCAAGCTTTAGAATCAACAAATCCGAAAAACCGGGCTGAAATCATCACAGAAATTAAAGTACTTATTCATGTTCTTATATCAAGGGGTATCGCAGTTGATTTTTGCTGGATCCCATCTCATTGTTCAATATCTGGAAATGAATGGGCTGATCGTACAGCTCGGGCAGGTGCAAAAAAATCTTTTAAATCCAAGGATATTCCCATTCTTTTAAGTTACAAGAAGGTTACTCTCTATTACAAAAAGCTTCTTTTGAAAATTTTGAAAAGATATATAAAGAGTACATGCTTCCCAAAGTACATAAGCCTAATTCTTCAATAAAGTGTTGTTTAAATGCTCGATCACATTTTTTTTCAAAACAGAATTCATTAATGAATTATACATTTTATCAAAAAAATGTCAACAAACACCCAAAACACCGCAAAAAAAAATTTCACTGTGTTTTACAGACTTAGGTTAACGCTTTCAAAACCAAGTTCATAAAAAAAACATCCAATGTGTATGCGGGCTGTTGATAGTTGTACAACACACATATTTTTGTACTTTTGTCCTTATTTTGAATCAGCTCTATCAAAATTCAGAAAAGATGAATCTAAATGCATTTTCCAAGAACCTGTATTTCTTTTGAACTTTGTTCAGAACTTAATGATAAGTCCAGTCGGCTCGTTTTTATGATTTCTGCATAATTTAGACTGTTTTGTTTTGACTATTGCAGTTTGATTTGTTAATGTTGATTTTTGCTAAGGATTGTGCTTATGTAGTAATTCCGCTAATATTACACAAACACAGGCGCACACACGCAAGCGCACGCACACACACACGCGCGCGCGCGCGCACGCACACACACACACACACACACACACACACACACACACACATGCATACTACACACACTCATACACATGTGTCAGTCAGCCACGCCCCCTTTGACTTCAATTTGTGGTAAGCCATCTGGGGCTTGGAGTTGATTCATGATCTCGTAGCTGTAAGGCCTAGTCTAACGCCTCTCTTACTGCATGAATCAGTCACTCAAAGTTGGCCCACCAGCCAGCAACACTAAGCATGTTGGAGGGCCTTTGTGTGTGTGTGTGTGTGTGTGTGTGTGCGAGACGCGAGCACTGCTCAGCCACTTGGCACGCGTCCAATACTCAGCCACTGTAATAATTCAGTCAAGTTCACCCTTTCACTTAGGGCCTGCTCACAATCTGGGTGTTCTTTATCTGAATCAGTATCGACTGTCCGTCTTTTCAATATTTCTAGCACCGATCTGTGGCAAATGTACGGCAAGGCTGAGTACGTGGACTGCTTGGTTGTGACGTCATAGTGAATGGAAAAACAATTGGAATAAATTGATAAAGAACACTTAACTGAACAGCGCTCTGACAAAGCAAATGGCTGTGTGCACAGGTCAGGGAATCACCCAACTATGATGTTCCTTTCTGGCTTTCTATCTCATCAGATTAGAGACTGAGAATATCGGGAGTTAGGTAACCCTACTTGGTAACCTTTTGGCGGCATTGGTGATGAGCCACGTCGTCACCAAATGGTGACGTCGGCAGCATAAGGATTAAAGTGACTTGCCCTGTGGAGTCACCCTTTTCCAAAAATGCCCTCAAAAAAGAAAAGAAAAAAGAAAATCAACACAGTCTGAACTTGATTTTTTTTCCAATTTGACTTTTTTTATAATCAGATTTGAGTTGGAGGTTAAGACAAGATTTCTAGACTGCAATTCAGGATGATTGGTAGTTGTGACAGGTGATATATAACCAAAAAGCAAAGAATGCAGCTGCAGACTGACCTGTGAAGGTGAGATCTGGTATGCTGCACCTGCAGCCTGGGGATTTGGTGCGTAGCGTGAAGGGTTGCCAGAATGACTCCAACCTGTAAAGCAAAACAAAGATCATTTCTTTTCATTATCACCAAACTGATTCCCACCTGTAAAGCAAAACAAAGATCATTTCTTTTCATTATCACCAAACCGATTCCCACCCTGTAAAGCAAAACAAAGATCATTTTTTTTCATTATCACCAAACTGATTCCCACCTGTAAAGCAAACAAAGATCTTTTCTTTTCATAATCACCAAACTGATTCCCACCTGTAAAACAAAACAAAGATCATTTCTTTTCATTATCACCAAACCCGATTCCCACCTGTAAAGCAAAACAAGGATCATTCTTTTTCATTATTACCAAAACGATTCTCACCTGTAAAACAAAACAAAGATTGTTTCTTTTCATGACATTGTCAGGTTTTTCAAGGAAGTTTATCAACCAATGGTCCCCACTTAGCCCGTTCAACAACAGGTGGCTCCTTGTACCTGTCAGAAAATGACGGAGGCCACACCCCCAGGCAAAGGTTTTGACAGGCCACCACAACCAGGTGAAGGTAGCCGACTGATCTCCAATCCTCGATGATAGTTTAAAGGTTTGTGTGCCTAACCCAGAGCTGAGACTTGGCCAGCCAGACCAAGCAGTGAACCAGGCACCTCATCTCAGCAGCTGAAGTATCCAAATATGTTTTAGATAGCCTGATCCATTGATAGGAAAATGCTACCTTACATTACAGCTAATTGGTATGCACACAGCGAAACTAAAGCAAGTCTATCATAGCTTGTTATGCAGGTATGGCACATGCAACGCAGCCTACACACACCTGCTGAGAAAATCTGACATGCGAACGAGCTCCACTTAATGGTCTGCTTAACCTTTATGCTGCCAAAGTCGCCGTTCGGCGACGTGGCTCACTGCCGACATTGCCATTCCATGACAATGTGGTTCACTGCCGACGCCACTGTTCGGCAACAACGTGGCTCACTGCCAACATCGTCATTCGGCGACCAACTAGGGCGACCTAACTCCCAAAACACTCACTCTCAAACTTGACGAGATATAAAAGCAGCGATAACTGTCATAGCTCCAGTATTCACTGACGCCTGCCTCACAGCCATTAGCTTTGTCAAAGCGGTGTTCAGTTAATTGTTTTTATCCATTTCTGTTGATAAGTTTTTCATTCATTATGGCATCACAACCAAGCTCTTCAGGTACTCAGCCTCGCGCTACATTTACTACAGATCAGGTGCTGGAAGTGTTAAGCAGATGGTCAGCTGATCCTGATTTGGATCAACACCCAGATGATGACAAGGATACATTATTGGACAACGAAGCTCGACTGAGTCAAAAAAAGCGTGACTGACCCAGCTGCATGTGTGGCAAGCAGAAGGGGGCAAGGCACTGGCCAGCCACACTGTGGGCTTGCGTGCTGTTGGTGACTGACAGTGCAACGGTGGGGCGAAACAACACGGAGGGCTCAGAGACAAGTGACTGCCAGCACAAAGGCGTCAAGGTCAAAGGGGGCGTGGCAGAGTGACATGTGGCAGAAGTCTGCAGCTACAGTAATGGCAGACTACGCCAGCCAAAGACGAGTTTGACTGGGAGTTGTATTACCAGTTTGACTCATACGCACCCCAGGAGAATAGCTCCCCAGGTTCAAGAGGCCAACAGGCAAATGAATGACTGTTTTCATAAAAATTACTGCTTTCAAAAGTAAGATAGATAGATAGGTGTGTGTGTGTGTGTGTGTGTGTGTGTGTGCCCTTTTTCTTTCTTTCATGTGTGTACCAGTAGGACGCTGGAATAGCTCAGTTGGTAGAGCGCAGGACTCATGATCCAAAGGTTGCGGATTCGAATTTCGGTACAGGGGGATTCTTCCCTTGGAGTTAACATTGGTTCCGACTCCATTCCCCATACAGTCCTTCAAATGAGACTATAAACTGAGGTTCCATGTGTGAACGCACGCACATCATCTTGCACTCACGTAAAGTCCCATCACCAACTTTCGGAAGAGAAGGCCAGTTTGGCCGTTGGTATGGATGACATGTTACACATAGCATGCACCTTCCTCGAAGATGGAGTATGGCTGCCTTAATGGCGGGATAAAAAAAATGGTCATACACACAAAAACTCCACTGCCTGTCTTTACAGGCAGTGTCCGCAGGAGTATCAGCCTGCGTACGCAGAAAGAAAGAAAGAAAATGTTACCAGTGGGGCATAAGTTGTGTGCATGTGTGTGTGTGTGTGTGTGTGTGTGTGTGTGTGTGTGTGTGTGTGCTATTCCCTTTTTGTGTAAGAAGTGTGGTGTGTGTGTGTGTGTGTGTGTGTGTGTGTGTGTGTGTTGTGTTGTGTTGTGTTGTGTTGTGTTGTGTTGTGTTGTGTTGTGTTTTGTGTGTGTGTGTGTGTGTGTGTGTGTGTGGTGTGAGTGTGTGTGTGTGTGGGAGAGAGAGAGAGAGTGTGTGTGTGTGTGTGTATGTATGTATGTGTGTGTGTGTGTGTGTGTGTGTGTGTGTGTGTGTGAGAGAGACACAGAGAGAGAGAGAGAGTGTGTGTGTGTGTGTGTGTGTGTGTGTGTGTGTGTGTGTGTGTGTGTGTGTGTGTGTGTGTGTGTGTGCATGCATGTGTGTGTATGTGTGTGTGTGTTCCCTTTTTCTTTCTTTCATGTGTATACCAGTGGGGTATAAGTTATGTGTGTGTGCTATTCCCTTTTTTTGTGTAAGAAGTGTGGTGTGTGTGTGTGTGTGTGTGTGTGTGTGTGTGTGTGTGTGTGTGTGTGTGTGTGTGTGTGTGAGCGAGAGAGAGAGCGTGTTGTGTTATGGTGAGCGTGTGTGTGTGTGTGTGTGTGTGTGTGTGTGTGTGTGTGTGTGTGTGATTCTTTTCTGCATCACAGCACAGACAGTAGAAATAGTGTCATTTGTAGTTGTAGAATTCTTTTTTTTTTCATTCTGTCTGAAAACTGAACCTGGCCACACTCACAAACTTGATACTTGCCTGTCTATTGTGCACTGCCATCACCAGTTTTCTGATTTGGGATATGTGGTTTTGAGACTGTTTTTTTCATTCTTCTGATGGATATTACATACTTCCTGGTTTTCATTTGGTGAGTGGGGTATTTTCCCTTCCTTGTTTAGAGTCTGTTGGCATGCTTACTTCTTTTTCATGTTGAGATGAAAGATAACATTCAAAATTTTATTTTGCAATTTTGTTTTACTTGATATTACCAAAAAAATTTGAAACTGATCTTGACTTACCATTACTAATACATTATAATACTACAAAAATACACTTTTTGTCCTCCATTAATAAAAAAAAAACCACAGAATGAAATTGGTTATTTAGTTCCCGAGATATCTGCGTTTCACACATGCTGGTATGAAATTACAGTTTTCACAAAAAATGGCTGATGATGGGGATTCATGCACAACAGAACGTCTGGCGGTGAAAGGGTTAACTTCGCTGGCTACCTTTCCATCTTCCAATGCCACACCTGCATAACAAATAGGAGAGAGAAAGCAGTCCATTTTCTTCATTCAAGGTCTGGATAATGAAATGTTACACATTACATGTATTTAATACCAACTGCAGCATATTTTTCATGACAAATCTGGATAACTGCATTTCACACTAACTTTAGAGGGGATAGCTGAGCACAGGACTAGCATAGCTCTGTAAGCAGACTGCCAGACTCATGATTTCTGGTTTGCAGGTTTGAATCTCCGCTGTGTCATTTCGATGCTGTGGATTTTTTCTCAGATTAATTCTTTCTAGCTACTTCTCCAAAAAAGTCCTTCATTCCTTTTCCGCTCACAGTGTCGAACACTTTGGTTTGGTCAACAGATATTACATACAGTCCTTTGTTTTGCTCCTGGCATTTCTCTTGTAGTTGCCTCAGGACAAACATTATGTCTGTGGTGTACGTGTTCAGTGTGCAGAATCTGTACCACCCAGTGACATTTCTATGGTGGCCACCGAGGCCACGTGAAGTGCAAACTGGATTGAAAAGATCTATTTATATGTACTGTCGGTGAGCTGGCGAGTGTTCAAACTCAGCCCTGTGAGATCCAAGAACTGGATTTGGCAGGATTCAAAACAGATTGGTCAGTCACTCTGTCAGAATGCCGGACCAATACTTCGCAAAGCAACTGCTTGACAAGCTGTCCCCAGAAAAGTGATGTCATGGTGATCAATGTAAATGGGTCAAAGAGAACTTCATGTCATATGAAAAAAAAAACCTTTCATGACAGACCCGAGCTCCTGGAAACAGGCACATTTTGGATCACAGTTCTTCACTTGGCACAGACCCATCACTTCAGGCACTGCTCCAGCTGCTGGGTAACACAAAATGGATGCTGACAAAGTTTCTGCACAGAAAAGAGAGAGACTGGCAAGAACAGTCACCTCTGCTTCTCTTGAAAGCCTTACCTGCATGAGACACTTTCTTTCCCGTATCAGTTCAGTCATCTTGAACACACAAATGCCAAAGCGTGACTTCCTCAGGATATCAATACTCCATTGCTCACTATGGACACATGTCATCACTTTGGGAGAGCAGATGGCTCTCGGAAGCATGGGCCTGCAATGCATCCACTCATGCACATGTGGACAAGAGATAAGATAATGTTGCTTATAGCCCAGCCGACCACAAAGGGCCACATCAGGGCTGTCACCACATTAAAATCAACTCACAAGTCATTCATTCACACAATTTCTTTAAAATACACATAAAAAAATCCATCCTAAAGTTTGTTAAAAATCTTTCCACTGTAAAAATCTCAGATCCGATGAAAAATGTTAATCTCTTTCAAGAACTCAAAGATTGCGTCAGGCGGAACGTCTCTGAACAGGGTTTTCATGGAATCTGCTGTAAAATGTTTGTATCTCACATCACATACAAGGTATGAATGGGTAAAATACGAATGGCCAGTGTGCAGCTGGCATAGAACCGTTTCTTCTTTTGCGACCATCAGATGTAGATGAGAGGAAACTCCTTAAGGTTTAGACGTATCTGAAAGAGTTTGTTTCCGTCTGTGTATTCCAATCCTCCTGCCAGTCTCTGAGCCGACAAGAGAGAGAGAAGGATGGAGGGAGGGAGGGAGGGAGGGCTATGTCAGGAACAAAATCGAGGGAGAAGTATAGAAGCTCAGGAAGAGAAGCAGATGGAGACAAATCTAGTGAGAAATATCAGCCAAGAGCAACATCCACAAAAGGAAAAACAGAGATTGACAAGCACAACACTGTCACAGGACTGACCTTTTTGCCCTGGCACCGCCACAGGCAGCACTAGGCTCCTGTCTTGGGTGCCGTGCAGGTAACTGGGCTGCCTGCTCCTCCTTTTTGGCTGGTTTCTCCTGGTTATCGGCATTGTGCTTCCCCCAATTGTTCTGAACACAAATGATCGGATAGCATCATCCTAAAGCATGGTTATGGGAGCAAAATTTCCTTCTAAACATTTGCTGGTATGTTTGTTTTCTTATAACACACTGCATACCATTCCCATGTAACGGCAGAGTAATATTCTGAGAACAGTCTGAATGTTGGAAGAACCAGAGAGAAAGATGAAAGCCTGGAGGGGTGTGTATAGAACGATAGAGGAACACTATGACACAGAGAAGGTGACATAAGAAAGAGAAGGACTGGGGACAGGGAGAGGAAGGGAGTGGGAAAGGAGTAAGGCATGGTGACATGTGAGTGTGTGTGTGTGTATGTGTGTGTGTGTGTGTGTGTGTGTGTGTGTGTGTGTGTGTGTGTGTGTGTGTGTGTGTGTGTGTGTGTGTGTGTGTGTGTGTGGGTGGTGTGAGAGAGAGAGAGAGAGAGAGAGAGAGAGAGAGAGAGCTGCAGAACCAGAGAACAGCCACTTAACTAAGAGGTGGGGGAAGGCAGAGGAGAGAGAGCATGGCATTAAGACGACTATGAGAAGAAAGTGCATTTTCTTGGTTCGAGAAAACCCAAAGGGGGTCTGGAAAATAAAATGTTACACATTACATGTATTTGATACCAACTGCAGCATACTTTTCATGACAAATCTGGATAATGACATTTCAGATTAACTAAAGATGGGAAATCTTAGCACAGGACTGGCATAGCTCTGTAACTAGAATGCTGGACTCATGACTTCTGGGTGGCAGGTTTGAATCACCATTGTGTCATTTTAATACTATGGATTTTTCCCTCAGAGTAATTTTTTCTAGCTACTTCTCCCGAAAAGTCCTTCCTTCCTTTTCTGCTCACAGAGTCGAAAGCTTTGGTTAGGTCGACGAACATTACAGACAGTCCTGTATTTTGCTGCCAGCTCTCTTCTTGCACAAACATCATGTCTGTGGTGCTCCTGTAGGCTCTGAAGCCACACTGGCTCTCTCAGAGGTAGTCTGCAGTGATGGTGGGGACCAGTCTGTTCAGCAGTATCCTTGCAAGGATTCTCTTGCCATGGAGAGCAGAGTAATCCACTGGTAGTTAAAGCAGTCAGACTTTCCCCCTTTGTTCCTGTACAGGGTGATGATGACTGCTTCGCGGAGGTCTTGTGACAGGGCAGTTTACCCTGCTCCCAGCATGAGACAAAAAGCTCATGCAGTTTTGCCCTGCTATCAAACCTCTGGTGGAATTCCATCCACTCCTGCAGCCCCAATATTCTTCAGCTGCTCTGTGGCTTTGATGGTCTCTAATGATGGGCAACTAATCCAGTTCCGTTCTAGTAATACTGGATGTTGGCAAATGTGGAAAATTGCTGATTCATGCATGAAGATTCTGGATTCACACTTCCCCAAAGGGGGTTAAGGCCATTAAAGTCACCGAACAGCAAAAAAAGTCCTGGAAATTCTCCAACCAGGCTGACCAGCTTTTGCTGACTGAGATAGATGGTGGTAAGTATAAAGAACACAGTTACAGTTGCAACAAAGCAGCTGCAGCTCCTCAAAATCTGAAAAGAGACCCCGGATGTCCCCATGGAAAATTTTTCACTCTCTTTGACTCCATCATGGCAAGGAAATGAAGACAGTGAACAACTCATTCCATTTCTGCATCCTTGTTGTCAGAATGGAGAGAACATTTGTTTTCAACTAACCGATCCACTTGCCTGGGCCAAGAAGTTTTTCCCTGACCTTTTTTCCGTGTGGAGGTTGGACAGCCGACAGAGATCTAGCCACTTCTTTCACCTCCACACTTTTCCCCTCAGGTACTTTTGGATGAGCTCCAGGACCTTTGGGGGGACAGCCATTTCCTATTCCCATCCTTCCCCAGAAGAGCGAGGCTGGGAGGAACTGGGAGGGGTCTCTTTCCCAGCCTGCTCAGCAGCAGATTTTGTCTGCTGGAGGGACTGGGGAGTTTGACGCCTCCGCTGAGGGCGCTGGTCTTCTCTGGAGGTACTGCCCATCTTCTTACAGGTTTTTCTGATCCACATATTAGTTTATTTTTCATCAATAGCATGCGCCTATCTGATAGGAGACCGACACTGTCTGGACTTTTTTGACAGCAGCCGAGTACGACAATGTTGACTAGGAGGGGGGAGGGGGACTCTGATGACAGATCAAGAATTGAAAGTCATAGTTCTCATGCTAACAATCTCTCAATCTGGAATGCTGTGATTCCTGTAAACATCTTCATCATAGATCTCCTTATGGTCGTCACCCCTACAACATTCATCTGCATTCATACCAATTATACCCTGCGTCGTGAAGGGTTTGGTCAAGGTCAGAGGATGTCCAAGCCTCCAAGTCATCCACTCTTTGGCAGCAGGGATCCCCTTAGAATGTCTTTCGCTCAGGGAAACCACTCAGCACAACCCCTACAGATTTCTCAACTACTCTTCATTTGCATGGTGCTGAGGGATCTAGAGCGCAGAGCGGGACAGAGAGGGGAGATGATGGCCTGTCTCTACGGACCTTGGTGACACTGTTGCATGGGCATAGCTGGGAGAGGCAGCTGATCCTCCTGTCAAACTGGCAGGCTGTTGCACAGTTACCCCATATAGAAAGGTCAACAGAATGGAGAAGACAGTAGAGACAGAGAGGGAGGCCAAGCTGACAAGCTATGACAGAGAGTGGAAATCAGTGCAGCAAAGGCAAGTCACCTTCCTCCGATCAATGATATTGACGATTCCATGCTTCACACGACTGCTCAGCCCAGAGGTGCTGTTATTCTTCAAGTCCTGTGTACCAGGCATCACAGGAAGCCCCAGCAGGCAGATGCCTGTGTGGGTCCTCCATCTTTGCCTGGGTGTGTATGTGTGGTGTGTGTGTGTGTGTGTGTGAGTGGTGTATGTGTGCGTAGAGTGTGTTGGTGTGAGTGCGCTCGGTGGCTTGTCTTAGTTTTTGATTTTCCTTTACAGGACTTACGCAACCACGTTTGTTTTGTTGCATGTGGTATGTTGACTTCTTTCCCTGTCCCTTTCTTGTTTTAGTTGCTTCGGTTGCTCCGGATTTGAATGACGGCTTGTCATCTTAGATACTGTAGCCGCGAGACGAAGTACCGAGAGAGAACGAGACCACTGGATTGGGAGACACGATGTGTAGGTAATTTGCTGTGTGTGTGCCTACCTTCCGCGTTTCAGGGTAATGACGTGCGGCTGGGGGCCGCGGACGCAGTTCGTGTGGTAGTGGTGGCTGGACTGACTCAGGATGTTTGCTTGGCCCAGTCTGGAGCGGTGTGTGTGGAAGGGGTCGACAGAGGTGGGAAGGGGGCGTGTGTGTGGACCAGTCGCAAACGTTTGTCCCAGGGACCGAGCAGACAGACAGACACGGAGAGGGGAGGGTGGGAGGGTGGGGGGGGGTGCCCATGGGGGGGAGGGGGGAGGGGGGGGGGAGGGGGGAGGGGGAGAGAGGGGGGGAGGGGGGGGGGGGGGGGGGGGGGGGAGGGGGGGGAGGGGGGGGGGGGGGGGGGGGTGGGGGGGGGGGCGGGGGTGGGGGTGGGGGGGGGGGAGTGGGGGAGGGGGGGGGGAGGGGGGGAGGGGGTGAGTGGGGGGGGGGGGGGGGGATGGGGGTAGGGGGGGGGGGGGGGGGGGGGGGGGGGGGGGTGGGGTGGGGGGGGGGGGGGGAGGAGGGGGGGGGGGTGGGGGGGGGGGGTGGGGGTGGGGGGGGTAGGGGGTGAGTGTGTGGGGGTGAGGGAGGGGGGAGGGGGGGGGTGTGGGGTTGGGGGGGGAGGGGGGGGTAGTGGGTGAGGTGGGTAGTGTGGGGGGTGGGTTGGGGTGTGTGGGGGGGGGTGGTTGTGTGGAAGGGGGGTGTGAGTAGGGTGGGTGGGGGGGGGGGGGTGTGTGTGTGTGGGGGTGTGAGGTGTGTAGGGGGTGAGGGGGGGTGTGTGGTGAGAGTGGGGGTGTGAGGGTGTGTGTGTGTGAGTGGTATGTGGTGACTGTGAGTGGTGGGGGTGGGGGTAAGTGTGGAGTGTGTGTGTGTGTGGTGTGGTGGGTGTGGTGTGTGTGTGTCTGGGGGGGTGTGGGGAGGTGGGGTGGAGGGTGTGTGTGTGTGTGTGTGTGTGTTGTGTGTGTGTGTGTGTGTTAGTGTGTGAGGCGTAGGATGATGGTTACGGAGTCTGCCTGTAGAACTAGCGATAGTTTGCATTTTACCTAGTGAGGTATGGGAGAGCATCGAATGTTTGGCAGGTAGGGATTAGTAACTTTAGTTGTAAAAATTTTTCTTGTATTCTGTCAGTTGTGATTTGACCAGATGCTGGCATGTTCGAATTGCGCTTCTCGTACTACTGAGACTTTTATGCTTAAGAGCCTCCGCGCGGTACCGGCTTCCCCGCCCCGGTTGCTCCACTTGCCGGTGCCCTGGGTTTGTTTCCGCGTCCAGGTGTTGAACCCCTCCCACGGACCCTCGTGGTTTTTTTTTTTGGTAGGCCCGTGGGCTCCCGTTCGGTACTCCCTCCTGCTCCCGCCCGCCCCCGCTTGAAGCCTTCATACATTCTGCGTGCCCGGGCGACCCTCCCCCCCTGCCGCTCGGCCATCGCTCTCCCTAGTGGCCTTTCTGGTGGGCCCCCTTTCCGCGGATTACCTCTAGTCCAGGTTTTTCCCTCTGTCGGTGGCTCAGTTCGTTTTCCCGGCGCGCTCCCGGGCGTTCCTTCTCGCTTGTGATTCCGACATGCCTTGTCGTCCCCTTCGGTGGACTGCTTCGTTCTTTCTGTGGGCCTCCCGCCGGTGCTATCCGCGTATCAACGATTCTTCCCTTATCACCCTTGTTGCCGGATTTCCTTCTTTTTTTTCTCTTTTTTGTGTGTTTGTGTATCGATGTCCTAGTGTTTGTGTTCTGTGTCCCGCACAGCCGTTTGGCCGGTCGCGGTCGTGTGTCGTGGTTGGTAGGTGATTTGTCTGGTCGCATTCTTTTTTGGCTGCCTGTTCTCTGTGATTGGGGTGCGGACTAGTCAGCAGCTCGACTACTTGCTTCGGACGTGCGGTTCAGATGGACTGTTGTACTGTGGCTCTTGTGGAAGTAGGCTTGGCTTATGTTTGTTTTTCTACCCTTCCCCCCCGCTTGCTGGTGCACATCTTTCTCTTCTAGTGCTGAGGTTGGTTCCTGCTCTCTCTGGCGTTTGCGCGTTTGTGTTGTCTGTGTGTTTTTATACTGCTCTGCAGCGCTCGACAGCCCTGCGTCTGCTGTCCTTATTCTGTCTTACCTGTCCCGCTTTTCTCTTCTTTCTGTTCCGTGTTTGGTTTTTTCGACGTTTGTACACCCCCATTTCTCATTTTTTCTTTCTATCCTTTCTCAGTTACCCTTTTTTTTTTCACCGTGCTTGTTCGCCCTTTCTCCTGTGCTCCTTTCTTTGGCCTCCGTGCTTTCTGACCCTTCTTTGTTTGCTTTTGTTTTCGTATGCGTTTGCCCTCTTCCCCCTTTCACGCCTGGTCCGCATTTTAGTCCTTGTATACATGCTCTTACTTCTTTTTGCTCTTTCCTTTTTCTCAGCAGACCTTTGCTTTTTTTGGCTTGCCTAGGCGAGATCCATTTGAGCGGTCCAGAGGATTCTTATGATGTTCTGATCAGACTCTTTTCCTCTCTCCTCCTTTCTTCCCCCTCTGCTTCATGATACCCTTTCCCCCCTTGTCCTACCACCCCTTTTTTCCATCTTCCCAACTTCACCATCAGCTTGATCCTCACCTTTCTTTCCCTACACGTCTCTTCCCACTCCCACATTCTCCTGTTTTTCTTACCCTCATTTTCCCCCCACCTTCTTTTCTCCTCCTCCCTCCGCCTTTGATTCCTTCCCACACCACACCACTGGCGCGACCGATGCTCCCTTTTAATGAATGAGAGTGAATGACCTTTCATCCCCTTTTCCTCTCCCACCTTCACCCCCCCCCCCCCCTAACCCCCCCCCCCCCACCACTACTCAACCCTACACCTCCCCCCACCACCATCCCCGTCCATCCACCCGAGATAGAAGAGATCGTACCCCTTACATAGGCACAAGTCCACACCACCCCCAGCTTGACCACCCCCCACCAACAGGACCCACTGCCATAACCCAACCCCCCCCTTTTCCCACCCACCCACCCCCCCTCCCCCGGTGATCCCCCCTCCCCTCCCCCCCTCCCCTTCTCCCCTCTGCCCCGCCTTATACACCCACACCCCCCCTACCCCCTCCCCATCACCCTGATCCCCCCACCCCCCCCCCCCCCCCCCCTCGATTCTATTTCCCTCCTATGCCAAACTCCATGACCCCCTCATCACAAATGGAGAGTCACTCCCCCCCTCCCACCACCCCCCCACCCCCCAGACAGTCCCCTCCACACCCTCATTACTACCCCTCCCCTTACCCCACCCAACGATCCCCCCCCCCCCACCCCACCCCCCTCCCCCTCACCGCCCAACTCCACCACACCCCACACTAAGACCCCCCACCCCACCACACCCACCCCCTCCCTACCCCGCTCCCCCCCCCTCCTCATCACCCCTACACCCCATACACCCCCCCACCCACCCCCCAGCGAACCCATAATCACCAGAACACACTACCCTACCTTCGGCACACCCTCCCCCCAGTCCAAACCCCCCCCCTCCCCCTCGACAACACCTCCCCCCCCCCCCTCACCCTCCCCCCCCCCCCCCACCCCCCCCCGATCCTCTATGACAATAGCACCCACCCACCCCCCCCCCCCTCTCCCCCCGCATCCCCCCCCCCCACCTCTCACCTCACCACCTTCCCCCCCCTTCACAACCACGACCCACCATCACTACACCATTCCCCACCGCTCCCCCCCCACTCACACCACCTCCCCCCCTCACCCCCCCCCCAACCTGAGACCACCTACCCTCCTACCCCCCGTACCCCGACGACCCCCAGACCTAAGAGACTCACCCCCCCCCCCTCCCCCCCCCCCCCAGCCCACCACACAGCCATACCCCACCCCCCCCACCACCCAGCCCACACCCCCCCCACCCACCAACCACACCACCCCACCACCCCTCTCCCTCCGCTCTCTCGGACCTCTCTCCTTCTTTCAGTCTGAGACCCCCTCGTCCCCCCCCCCCCCCCAACACCCCCCACACCCCCCCCCCCCCACCCCAACCCCCCACCCCACACCCCCCCCCTCTCACGCCCAACCCCCCCTCACACCACAACCCCCACACAACCCCCCCCCATCCAATCCCCCAACCCCCTCCCCCTGCCCTCACCCCCCCAACCACCCCCCCCCCACACACCCCCAGACTCCTTTCCCCCCCACCCACACAACATCACCCAGCCTCACCACCCCCCCATCCCACCCGTCATTTTCCACACAACTAACTCCCACTTCCCCTCTCCCCCTCGGACTTCACCTCGCGCGCTTCTCGCCCACCCACTGATTATTCGCCCCACTGCTCCGGCGGCTGCCCCGTGGCTTGTTGCACTTGGCCCCGCACTCCACATACCGCCAAGAGGTCGCCAGACAGAAGTGAACCCGGCGAGCAGGCACTCCCCCATAGACCTACTGGCGGCGGACCCCCCCCCCACAGGAGTCGTGGCATCCTGCTGCCGGTGGCCTATGACATGTCCGCCCTGCACTGAACGTCCCAACAGAGACACCCCAGTTGCCGCCATAACCCAGCCACTGAGGGCCCACCCACCTGAGCAGTCGTGTGAAGATGGAATCGTCAAATCTCCTGACTCAGAGACCGCCACCGAGAGGTGCCACCTGCGTTTGCTTGATTTCCCCTCTACTGTCCACTCCGCCAGAGATCCCAGCCTGGCCTCCTCCTCACTGCTCAAGCACCAGCGGAACATTTAATATCACCATCATTCTGTTGCCCTCTCTTCTGGGGTAAAGCCCGCGACCCCGCCTGCTACGTTTGGACAGGAGGATCAGCTGCTCTCCCACGCTAGGCCCCTGGCCCCCCCCAGTCCACGTCACCAAGAGACGAGCGTCGTAGAGACAGGCCATCCTCTGCCCCCGACTCCACTGTCCCGACCCCCTCTCCAACCCGCCCCTCTAGCTCCCTCCGCACCATGCCCCGGAAGAGTCAGAAATCGTCAGCGACAGGGTAGACCCGTGTGGAACGTCACGGATTAATCACTACCCTGACCCCGCGCTGACCGACCAGTCTCAACCCGCGGCGTCACCTGCATGCCAACCTAAGACACCCCCACATGGACTGAACCCGTTGGCCGGCGCCTGGGGCCCCCTCAACTGCCTTGCCCAACCCTTCATCGCGCAGGTTCATTGTATGACTGCCAATGCCCATGATAATGTTGTAGGGGTGACGACCCTAAGGAGATTATGATGAAGATGTTTCTCCGGAATCCCACAGCATTCCAGAATGCAGACAGCCTGTTACCGCGCACAGGAGCAACCTATGACTTTCAATTAAGCGGATCTCGGACCCGTCATCACAGAGTCCCACCTCCCCCCCCTAAGTAACAGTGTCGTACGCGGCTGCATGTCAAAAAGTCAGACCGTGTCGGTCTCCTATCAGATAGGAGCATGCTATTATGATGAAATAAACTAATCTGTGGATCAGAAAACCCTGTAAGAAGACTTGCCGAGACAGCCGACCCTCCAGAGCCCGATAGCAGCCCGCACGCGCAGAATTCTTCCTCAGAGACAATGGATTTCAGGAGTTTGTCACACTCCACACCAGTCTCCCAGCCGCCAAATCTGCTGCTGGAGACAGGCTGGGACAAAGCAGACCTCACACCTACCCCCCCAGGCTTCCCTCCACGCCTCGATCTTCTGGGGAAGGATGCCTAGAATAGGAACATGGCTGTCCCCCAAAGGTCTGGAGCTCATCAAAAGTACCTGAGGGGAAATCACGGGTGGGGTGACAGCAACCAGGGCTAGTCTCTGTGGCCAACACACACCCCATGCTCTCCAACCTCCACACGGAACCTAACACACCCCACACACCCCCCCCACCCCCCTAGGTCAGGGAATGGAAAAATCCTTTCTGGGCACCCAGGCAAGTGCCCCTGACTGGTTAGTTGAAAAAAATGTTCTCTCCATCTGACAACCAAGGATGCAGAAGGAACTGAGTTGTTCACGTCTTCTTTCCCCCCCAGGGACCCCCTCCTTAGAGGGAGTCAAAGAGAGGTATGAAAAATTTCCCCCCCCCACACCCCCCCTGGGGACATCCGGGGTCTCTTTTCAGACTCCTCATCCACTGAGGAGCTGCAGCTCTTTGTGCACTGTAACTGTGATTTCTTTATACTTACCACCATCTATCTCAGTAAGCAAGAGCTGGTCAGACTGGCGTGGGAGAAATTCCAGGACTTTTTTGTGTCGGTGACTGAAGGCCTTAAACCCCCTTTGGGGACGTGTGGAATCCAGAATATTTTCATGCAATGCAATCCAAGCAATTTTCCAATTTTTGCCAATCCAGTACTTACTTAGAACGGAACTGGATTAGCTTGCCCCATCATCCCCAGAGAGACCATCAGTTTGACTCCGAGCGCAGCTGAAGAATATTGGGGCTGCAGGAGTGGATGGATCTCCACCAGAGGTATGATAGCAGGGCAAAAACTGCATGAGCTTTTTGTCTCACGCTGGGAGCAGGAGTAAACGTCACAAGACCTCCGACGAAGCAGTCATCATCACCCTGTACAGGACACAAAGGGGAAAGTCGGCTGCTTACTACGTGGGATTACTTGCTCTCCTGGAAGGAAATCTGCAAGGATACTGCTCGGAAACAGACTGGTCCCACAATCACTGCACGATAACTCTGAGAGATGCCAGTGTGGCTTCAGAGCCTTAAAGGAGCACCACAGGACATGATGTTTGTGCAAGAAGAGAGCTGGCAGCAACAATAACAGGACTGTCTCTGTACATGTCGTCGACCTAACCCAAAGCTTTCGACTCTGTGAGACACGCGACAAAGGGATAGGAAGGACACTTTGCGGGCGACAGTAGCATAGCAAAAAAATTACTCTGAGGGAAAAATCCATAGTATTAAAATGACACAATGGTGATTCAAAACCTGCCACCGAGGAAGTCATGAGTCCAGCATGCTAGGTACAGAGCTATGCCAGTCCTGTGCTAAGTGCGATTTGTCCCCATCTTTAGTCCGCAATATGAAATGTCATTATCCCCAGCCCAATTTGCTCCCCATGAAAACAGCGCACCGCTGCAGGCCCTCTGATAGACAGCGTATAAAGACATGTGAATGTCCAGTAACTGCACCCTTTTATTTTCCAGACCCCCTTGGTTTTCTCGAAACCAGAAAGAAACAATTGCACATTTCTTCTCATACGTCGTCTTAAATGCCAGGCTCTTCTCTCCTCTGCTTGCCCCCACCTCTTAGTTAAGTGGTGTGCTGACGGTTTGCACGCGAGATTCTCCCATCCTACTCGTCTCTTGATCGTCCCCCCTTCTATCCGTCACCAACCCACACCCAAACAACACGTGTACCACCGACGTAAAGACACAGATCTACACCAACCCACACACACACACCCACACACACCACACACACACACACACACGCACACATACACACACACACATGTAGCACGCATGCATTACTCCTTTCCAACTCCTTCCTCTCCCCCTGCTCCCCAGTAACCTTATCTTTCTTATGTCCATCTCAACAGCCATCTCTGCAGCCGATCATCACCACGCAGTTCCTCGATCGCTTCGAGTCTCCACACCCCCTACAGGGCTTTTCATCTTTCTCTCTTGCTCTCAGGATGTCCAACATTCGACCCGAGCTGTTCTCAGGAATACCGTACCTCGACCGCCACCAGTTCACCCACCGCAGCCACCGCGGTATTGCAGGTGTACTAAGGAAGAACTTAAGACACCATACCCTAACAGCAAATTGTTTCCGGAAGGAGGCATAGTTGCCCACAAAGACAGACCATGCGCTGTCCTACGGATGCGATGACTATCAGCGATGCCATTCTAGCAGTGACCAGAAACAACACAACCTTGGGCGGGATACGCAACCACACAACCGCGCACCGAACCACAGCGAGAGAGAAAGCCAGCTAGCATACCAATTAACAACGGCCAGGAGAGAGCCGCCCAGCCCCCTAAGTTATAACTGCACCGGCACCCCCGTGAAGCAGGACGCCGTCTAGTGCTGCCTGTGGCGGTTTGCCCAGGCAAAAAAAGGTCAGTCGGTGGACAGTGCTGGCTGCTGGTCAATCTCTGTGTTTTCCATTTTGGATGGATGTCGGACTGGAACGGATGGATATTTCTCAATAGTTTGTATCCATCAGATTCTGCTTCACTGAGACTGCCCGAGGTATCAAGTGAGGAGTGACTGATCTCATGATAGGGGTAGAGAAAATGTCCGATCCCATAGCCCTCCCTCCCTCCTCAGTAACCACCTCCCTCCTCCTCCTTTCTCGTCGGTCGGCACACCACAATCAGAGACTGGCAGGAGGGATTGGAATACACACCGACCGGAAACAAACTCAGTTCAGCTACGTCTAAACCTTAAGGGAGTTACTCTCATTCTTACATCTGATGGTCGCAAAGAAGAAAACGGTTCTATGCCAAGCTTGCCACACTGTGGCCATTAGTATTTTAACCCCATTTTTTTCCCTATGTATGTGATGATACAACAATTCTAAACGATTTTACAGCAGAGTGGCAATGAATGCAACCCGTTCGAGAGACGTTCGCGCATGACGCAATCTTTGAGTTATTGAAAGAGATTAACATTTTCATAGGATCTGCGATTTTACAGGGGAAAGATTTATTAAACCAAAATTTAGGATGGATTTGTTTATTTTTGTATTTTAAAGATTGTGTGAATGATATGACTTGTGACGTGGATTTTATGTGGTTGACAGCCCTGATGTGGCCCTTTGTGGTAGGCCTGGGCTATTACGCAAACATGATCTTATCTCTTGTCCACATCGTGCATGAGTGGATCTGCATTTGAAGGCCCAGGCTTCCGGAGAGCCATCTGCTCGTACCACAAAGTGGATGGACATGGTGTCCACTACGTTAGAGCAAAAAGGGAAGATATTGAATGATCTCCAGAGAGCACCAAGCTAACCCCGCTTGCTGGCAACAGCCGTTGTGTTTTTTGGGGGGGGGTTCACAAAGCACAGCAGACACCAACGTCGAACTGGACCACGCTCCGGGAAAGAAAAGTGTCTAATGCAGGTAAGGCGTTCAAGACGAAGCCAGAGGTGACTGTTCTTGCCAGTCTCTCTCTTTTCTGTGCAGGAACACGTGGTCAGCTCCATTTTGTGTTACGCCCCAGGCAGCTGGAGCAGTGGCCTGAAGTGATGGGTCTGTGCCAAGTGAAGAAAACTGTGATCCAAAATCTGTGCTGTTTCCAGGAGCTCGGGTCTGTCATGGGACAGGTTTTTTTTTTTTTTCATAGGGGAATTGAAGTTCTCTTTGAACCATTTTACATTGCGCACCACGTGACTCTCCCTTTTCTGGGGACAGCTTTGTCAAGCAGGTGCTTTGCGCCACCTATCACTACAGCCTCCCCGTGATTGGTCCGCCGGGCACTTCTATGACTCGCGAGTGACCGTGACTCCTGCCAAATTGCGCCGCTATCTTTGACCTCCTAGACAAAATATCCATGCCGGTGTGCTCTGGATCCTCACAGGGTTCCTGAGTTTGAACACTCGCCGCGCTCACCCTGTACAAGTACATATAAATAGGCTCTTTCCTCTCCAGTTTGCCCACCTTACCGTAGCGCTCCCGGTTGGCCCTCCAATAGCACAAATGTCATGTTTCCCCTGGGTGTTACAGGCTTCTGCCACCCCTGACACACGCCCTACACCACAGAAATACGCCCTCTGTATTGTCATGCCGGCAATACAACGAGCGCAATGCCAGGAGCCAACAACTCCCCCCCGGACTGTATGTAATATCTGTTTGAACCCCACCAAAGTGTTCGAACACTCGGTGGCCAGCGGAGCTGCCCCACCCTGAGTCCCCGACGGATCCTGCAGGACTTTTTGCGACGAAGTCGCTAGAAAGAATTAATCTTGTTTTTCATCGAACGAAAAATCGTACAGTCTACAATCCCGTCGATCGCCCTACAAAGCGGAGCATTCCAACACCTGCAAACCAGAAATCATGAGTCTGGCCTTCTGCTTACCTGGGGAGGGTTTGAAGATTCGGGGGGGAGTGTGGAGTGAGAGGGGGGTGGGGGTCAGCTTGTGGAGGTCTCCGCTCTAAGTTAGTGTGAAATAGCAGTTATCCAGTTTGTCACTGGCAAAATATTTGCGATTTGCAGTTGCCCCCAGTGGATTAAATACATGTAATGTGTAACATTTCATTATCCCGACCTTGAATGAAGAAACATGGACTGCTTTCTCTCTCCTATTTGTTATGCAGGTGTGCATTGGAAGATGGAAAGGTAGCCAGCGAAGTTAACCCTTTCACCGCCAGACGTTCTGTTGTGCATGAATTCCCCATCATCAGCCATTTTTTGTGAAAAACTGTAATTTCATACCAGCATGTGTGAAACGCAGATATCTCGGGAACTAAATAACCAATTTCATTCTGTGGTTTTTTTTTTATTAATGGAGGACAAAAAGTGTATTTTTGTAGTATTATAATGTATTAGTAATGGTAAGTCAAGATCAGTTCAAATTTTTTTTTGTAATATCAAGTAAAACAAAATTGCAAAATAAAATTTTGAATGTTATCTTTCATCTCAACATGAAAAAAGAAGTAAGCATGCCAACAGACTCTAAACAAGGAAGGGAAAATACCCCACTCACCAAATGAAAACCAGGAAGTATGTAATATCCATCAGAAGAATGAAAAAACCAGTCTCCAAACCACATATCCCAAATCAGAAAACTGGTGATGGCAGTGCCCAATAGACAGGCAAGTATCAAGTTTGTGAGTGTGGCCAGGTTCAGTTTTTCAGAACAGAATGAAAACAAAAGATTCTACAACTGTCAAATGCTGCAAGGCTATTTCTACTGTCTGTGCTGACCTGATGCAGAAAAGAATAACACACACACAACACACACACACACACCACACACACCCACACACACGCTCACCATAAACACAACACGCTCTCTCTCGCTCACACACCTCAGGACACACACACACACACACACCACACACACACACACACACACACACCACACCACACTTCTTACCAAAAAAAGGGAAATAGCACACACACATAACTTATACCCCACTGGTATACACATGAAAGAAAGAAAAAGGGAACACCACACACACATACACACACATGCATGCAACACACACACACACAACACACACACACACACACACACACACACACCCCACACACACACACACACTCTCTCTCTCATCTCTGTGTCTCTCTCACACAACACACACACACATCACACACACACACCACATACATACACACACACACACTCTCTCTCTCTCTCTCCCACACACACACACACTCACACCACACACACAACACACACCACACACACAAAAAAACAACACAAACAAACAAACACAACACAACACAACACAACACAAACACAACACCACACACACACACACACACACACACACACACACCCACTTCTTACACAAAAAGGGAATAGCACACACACAACACACACACACACACACACACACCACACACACACCCATGCACACAAATTATATGCCCACTGGTAACATTTTCTTTCTTTCTTTCTGCGTACGCAGGCTGATACTCCTGCGGACACTGCCTGTAAAGAACAGGCAGTGGAGTTTTGTGTGTATGACCATTTTTTTTAATCCCGCCATTAAGGCAGCCATTACTCCATCTTCGAGGCCGGGTGCATGCTATGTGTAACATTGTCACCATACCAACGGCCAAACGGCCTTCTCTTCCGAAAGTTGGTTGATGGGACTTTTACGTGAGTGCAAGATGATGTGCGTGCGTTCACACATGAAACCTCAGTTTATAGTCTCATTTGAGGACTGTATGGGGAATGGTCGGAACCAATGTTAACTAAAAGGGAAGGAATCCCCTTACCCGAAATTCGAATCCGATGGAGTGGAACCAAGTTCAACTCCAAGGGAAGAATCTCCCTTTACCAAAATCGAATCGCAACCTTTTTTTTCATTTGTCCTGCGCTCTACCAACTGAGCTATTCATCGTCCTACTGGTACACACATGAAAGAAAGAAAAAGGGCACACACACACACACACACACACCACACACCCCTACCTATCTATCTATGTTACTTTTGAAAGCATAATTTTTATGAAAAACAGTCATTCCATTTGCCTTGTGGCCCTCTTGAACCTGGGGAGCTATTCTCCTGGTGTTGCGTATGAGTCAAACTGGTAATACAACTCCCAGTCAAACTCGTCGTTGGCTGGCGTAGTCTGCCATTACTGTAGCTGCAGACTTTCTGCCACATGTCACTCTGCCCACGCCCCCTTTGACCTTGACGCTTTGTGTTTGTCTGGCAGTCACTTGTCTCTGAGCCCTCCGTGTTGTTCGCCCCACCGTTGCACTGTCAGTCACCAACAGCACGCAAAGCCCACAGTGTGCTGGCCAGTGCCTTGGGCCCCCTTCTGCTTGCACACATGCAGCTGGGTCTCACCGCTTTTTTTGTGCAGTCTCGCTTTTTTTTTGACTCAGTCGAGCTTCGTTGTCCAATATGGTATCCGTGTCATCATCTGGGTGTTGATCCAAATCAGGATCAGCTGACCATCTGCTTAACACTTCCAGCACCTGATCTGTAGTAAATGTAGCGCGAGGCTGAGTACCTGAAGAGCTTGGTTGTGATGCCATAATGAATGAAAAACTTATCAACAGAAATGGATAAAAACAATTAACTGACACCGCTTTGACAAAGCTAATGGCTGTGAGGCAGGCGTCAGTGAATACTGGGAGCTATGACAGTTTCATCGCTGGCTTTCTATCTCGTCAAGTTTGAGAGTGAGTGTTTTTGGGAGTTAGTCGCCCTAGTTGGTCGCCGAATGACGATGTTGGGCTAAAAGTGAGCCACGTTGTTGCCGAACAGTGGCGTCGGCAGTGAACCACATTGTCATGGAATGGCAATGTCGGCAGTGAGCCACGTCGCCGAACGGCGACTTTGGCAGCATAAAGGTTAAGCAGACCATTAAGTGGAGCTCGTTCGCATGTCAGATTTTCTCAGCAGGTGTGTGTAGGCTGCGTTGCATGTGCCATACCTGCATAACAAGCTATGATAGACTTGCTTTAGTTTCGCTGTGTGCATACCATTAGCTGTAATGTAAGGTAGCATTTTCCTATCAATGATCAGGCTATCTAAAACATATTTGGATACTTCAGCTGCTGAGATGAGGTGCCTGGTTCACTGCTTGGTCTGGCTGGCCAAGTCTCAGCTCTGGGTTAGGCACACAAACCTTTAAACTATCATCGAGGATTGGAGATCAGTCGGCTACCTTCACCTGGTTGTGGTGGCCTGTCAAAACCTTTGCCTGGGGGTGTGGCCTCCGTCATTTTCTGACAGGTACAAGGAGCCACCTGTTGTTGAACGGGCTAAGTGGGGACCATTGGTGATAAACTTCCTTGAAAAACCTGACAATGTCATGAAAAGAAACAATCTTTGTTTTGTTTTACAGGTGAGAATCGTTTTGGTAATAATGAAAAAAGAATGATCCTTGTTTTGCTTTACAGGTGGGAATCGGGTTTGGTGATAATGAAAAGAAATGATCTTTGTTTTGTTTTTACAGGGGGAATCAGTTTGGTGATTATGAAAAGAAAAGATCTTTGTTTTGCTTTACAGGTGGGAATCAGTTTGGTGATAATGAAAAAAAATGATCTTTGTTTTGCTTTACAGGGTGGGAATCGTTTGGTGATAATGAAAAGAAATGATCTTTGTTTTGCTTTACAGGTGGGAATCAGTTTTGGTGATAATGAAAAGAAATGATCTTTGTTTTGCTTTACAGGTTGGAGTCATTCTGGCAACCCTTCACGCTACGCACCAAATCCCCAGGCTGCAGGTGCAGCATACCAGATCTCACCTTCACAGGTCAGTCTGCAGCTGCATTCTTTGCTTTTTGGTTATATATCACCTGTCACAACTACCAATCATCCTGAATTGCAGTCTAGAAATCTTGTCTTAACCTCCAACTCAAATCTGATTATAAAAAAAGTCAAATTGGAAAAAAAATCAAGTTCAGACTGTGTTGATTTTCTTTTTTCTTTTCTTTTTTGAGGGCATTTTTGGAAAAGGGTGACTCCACAGGGCAAGTCACTTTAATCCTTATGCTGCCGGACGTCACCATTTGGTGCCGACCAATGTCACCATTTGGTGACGACGTGGCTCTCATCACCAATGCCGCCAAAAGGTTAAGCAAGTAGGGGTACCTAACTCCCGATATTCTCAGTCTCTAATCTGATGAGATAGAAAGCCAGAAAGGAACATCATAGTGGGGTGATTCCCTGACCTGTGCACACAGCATTTGCTTTGTCAGAGCGCTGTTCAGTTAAGTGTTCTTTATCAATTTATTCCAATTGTTTTTCCATTCACTATGACGTCACAACCAAGCAGTCCACGTACTCAGCCTTGCCGTACATTTGCCACAGATCGGTGCTAGAAATATTGAAAAGACGGACAGTCGATACTGATTCAGATAAAGAACACCCAGATTGTGAGCAGGCCCTAAGTGAAAGGGTGAACTTGACTGAATTATTACAGTGGCTGAGTATTGGACGCGTGCCAAGTGGCTGAGCAGTGCTCGCGTCTCGCACACACACACACACACACACACACACAAAGGCCCTCCAACATGCTTAGTGTTGCTGGCTGGTGGGCCAACTTTGAGTGACTGATTCATGCACTTTAAAGTGATATTAGACAGGAAGTGAGTGTTTACTTGTATATGTGTTTAGCGGAATTACTACATAAGCACAATCCTTAGCAAAAATCAACATTAACAAATCAAACTGCAATAGTCAAAACAAAAACAGTCTAAATTATGCAGAAATCATAAAAACGAGCCGACTGGACTTATCATTAAGTTCTGAACAAAGTTCAAAAGAAATACAGGTTCTTGGAAAATGCATTTAGATTCATCTTTTCTGAATTTTGATAGAGCTGATTCAAAATAAGGACAAAAGTACAAAATATGTGTTGTTGTACAACTATCAACAGCCCCGCATACACATGGATGTTTTTTATGAACTTGGTTTTGAAAGCGTTTAACCTAAGTCTGTAAAACAGTGAAACAATTTTTTTGCGGTGTTTTGGGTGTTTGTTGACATTTTTTTTGATAAAATGTATAATTCATTAATGAATTCTGTTTTGAAAAAAAAATGTGATCGAGCATTTAAACAACACTTTATTGAAGAATTAGGCTTATGTACTTTGGGAAGCATGTACTCTTTATATATCTTTTCAAAATTTTCAAAAGAAGCTTTTTGTAATAGAGAGTAACCTTCTTGTAAACTTAAAAGAATGGGAATATCCTTGGATTTAAAAGATTTTTTTGCACCTGCCCGAGCTGTACGATCAGCCCATTCATTTCCAGATATTGAACAATGAGATGGGATCCAGCAAAAATCAACTGCGATACCCCTTGATATAAGAACATGAATAAGTACTTTAATTTCTGTGATGATTTCAGCCCGGTTTTTCGGATTTGTTGATTCTAAAGCTTGGAGAACTGATTTAGAGTCTACACAAAAGAGTGCACCATAGAAATTGAATGGTGTATCAATGACATATTGAATAGCCATTAAAATTGCTATTAATTCAGCTGTGAAAATGGAGAAGTCCTTACCTAGGTAAAAAGATTTCTTTCTCAGTTTTTAAAGTGGGGATGATGACAAAACCACAGCCTGCCTGATTGTCTAATAAAGAACCATCAGTGAAGATTTTTAGATGATTGGGATAAAAATCGTTCATATGGGATCTAGCTTCATATGCAAGAACATTGATGTTATCAAGCTTGGACAATTGTGTATAGTTATAATCAAACTTTGCCTTAAAAAGCTCCCAGTTTGGGATGGGACTTACTGGAAAACGCACAGCTAATTTCTTTTGATTAGTGTTTAATTTTGTCAATAGTTTAGAAGAAAATGTAAGAATAGTTTTATTAGATCGGATACGTTTTGCACGCTTAGGAAAATGAATATCGGACCTAATTTCAAGTTCCATTTGGTTTGAATTTTGAATGGTAGAGCATCTTAAAATGTATTTAGCACAGGCTAATTTTCGCTGCTGATCATCAAGAGGCAAAACACCTGCTTCATGATAAGATCCTATGATGGAACCATGAAATGGAACGCCAAGGGCTATTCTATATGCTTACAATCTATGCTCTGCAGTTTTTTCAATAGATATTTTGGAGCACTAAAGAATACCTCTTGTGCATACGACAATTTAGATCTAACTAAAGCAGAGGACAAATGAATTAATGTATTTGTGTCTTGACCCCAGCTTTGTTTGCTTATGACTTTTAGAAGGTTCAATGACTTTCTTGCTTGATTTACAGCATGTTCTAAATGCAGGTTCCAAGAGAGCTTAGACGTTATGTAAACACCAAGAAATTTAATATTTGAAGCGTATTTAAGTGTGGTGTTGTTAACTTTGAATTCTGGAGCATTGTGAACATATCCACTTGCATCGAATAGCATCATTTGAGATTTTTGAGGTGATAAGCTTAAACCATTTTCAGACATATACATAGCAATATTATCTAGATCATATTGATATGCTCTTTTTACAAAATTTTATAGACCTTTTTGATGTTTTCTTTTTTAAAGTAACATTCATCCACAAACAGATATCATCAGCATACTGAATGAAGTTACTTTTTTTGGAGATAGATATTGGTAAATCGTAAGTTAGGATATTAAATAGAATAGGAGCAATAACAGAGCCTTGAGGGATACCCATATCAAGAAATCTCTTAGAGGAATAAATGTGACCAATTCTTGTTTGGATACTTCTGTTGGCCAAGAATGTTTTAACATAGTCATAGATATGACCAGAAAGCCCTACCGTTTTTAACTTGTATAGTAATCGTTCATGCCAAACTGATCGTATGCCTTATTTATATCAAAGAATGTGCAAGAACATTTTGTCTTTTGGCAAATTGTTGTTTGATTTGAGTTGTTAATTCACTAAATGATCAATGGTTGATCTGCCTTTTCTAAACCCTCCTTGGTTACAGGGATAATCCCATGTTTTTCGCAATGATAAGACAATCGATTTAAAACAATTTGCTCCATTAATTGCATACATGAGACGTCAGAGAGATAGGTCTATAACTATTTACATCGTGTACTGGTTTGCCCTGCTTTAAAATAGGGACTATAATTGATCTCTCTCCATATGGATGGGATGTTACCTTCAATCCAGCATTTACTAATAATTCCGTGTAAAAAACAACAAAAAGTTTTCTGGAAGATGTTTTATCAACTCATTGGAAATGGCATCCAGACCAGACCAACAGAAGTTTTCTTGGTCTTAGGTAATGAACTGATAGCAGATAGTAATTCTTGGAAAGTAATTTCAGCATTCAAGTAGTGATAATATTTTTCTCATGGTCATTGTATATGTCATTTTGTGATTGATTTTGCCTCAAAGTTCTGCATTTGTCTGATAGACTATTGTAAGAGCTATTCTTTACAAAGGTGTCAGCAAATGCCTCAGCTTTTTGATATTCTGAAGGAAATTGTTCATCACCTAGAATAATTGGATACTCTGGTAGATGAATCCCATTTTTCATTTCATGGATCTTTTTCCAAATTTTACTTTTATCTTTATGGTCACTTATTTCATTAAAACAAAAACGTTGACCAATAGTTGCTTTTAGCACTTTCTATAACTCTGTTTCTTTGGTTTTTAGCAGATTTGACAGGAACACTGCCTTTCACTTTTTTTTTACTTTAGCATACAATTTAAAGGTGTTCTTGTTTTTGTCTACAGCATTTTTACACGAATCTGTCCACCATACTTTACCAACGTGTTTCGAAGAGTTTGACACATTAATTTTAGAATTGCTTTGCCTGCAGCATTTAAAACTGCCTCTGTAAAATGAGAATACATAGATTCAATGTCTGATTTATCAAAAGAACTGACATCGTAAGACCTTAGAACAGATTCAAATTTGGCCCAGTCAGCTCGTTTATAATCAAATTTTGGAATTTTATCCTTTACATCATTGTGCTTAACTTCAAATCCTCTAAAAGTAAGAATAATAGGAATATGATCACTTCCCAAGTGTTATCGTGTAATTGCCACTTGCAGCTAGGAACTAACTTTGGAGAGATTAGGGTCAGATCGATTGCCGATGGTTTGTGGCTGGGAACATCAGGGCAGTCTTGTGACACTTCCGTCATTTAAAAGAAAAAGTGGAGAATCTGAAATATTCTCAACCAAGCGATTAGAGGTTACTTTGACGCAAGATAGATCCCAAAAGGGAGCATGTTCATTAAAGTCCCCTGCTATTAACCATTTATCATTGTAGTATTTACGAACGTAGCCAGTCAGAATTGCAATCAATAATACCTTGGGGAAATACACCGAAACGATATTCAAAACTAACGATTTGTCAAATCGGACACGCGCTGCACAAGAATACAAGTTTGTTGTGTCCTTTGGTACAGGCGACTGGATTGGATGGTAAAATAATGGTCATTAATATAAATGGCCACAGAAATTTTCGCAGCACAATCACTTTCTTGGCACACTGGTGGATAGAAGAAATGGTCCAATCGTGGCAAGTCCTTCTTTGTCACATTTAGAGATTGAAGGATGATGACCATATAAGTGTTGTTCTCAAGATGTTGTTGAAGGTGTATTATATTGGTAGTGATTGAACGGCAATTCCATTGTAGGATACTAATATTTGTCTTTTTTTTTTTCCATCAAAAAGTTATAAAGAATAAATAATAAAGAAACAGAAGAAAACTGCAAATAAAGCAAAGCACAGTAATAGCCTATTAAAATGAAAATAGACACTTTGCAAACACCAAAAACTAAAATTCAGTGTGGCAATACCTAAAATCTATCAACAGGACAGTGACTAATGTACTATAAACAATCATGCGCGACTATGAAAATGGCAGCCTTATAACAGTCCAACAGAAATACGTAGACAGAAGACTTTCACTGGGCTCGGTAATTGTACAGGTAATCTCGTCCCCGATGTTCCATGCGCAGTAAGAAAGAGTTCCTCCTGCCCTGGTGATATGGACGGGGTGGATTATCCCTGGGACGACGAGAGCTGTAGCGATGACCGGGTTGTCTTTGCTTTCTCCAGTACATGTAATGAAGATGACGACCAAGGTTGCCTGCGAACACGCTGAGACCCCTTTCTGAGGGATGGATTAAGTCCCACATGTACTGAGTGTTGTTGGTGATGTTTTCGTGGGACACGAACGACACGTTATTTTGACCGGAAAGGTTACAATGTATTTCGTCATTAAAGATTTCTCTTTTGATGTTTAGCTTTTTTATCCTAGTTGGGGCGACCTTGCTAACAACAATTCGAGTTTGAGGATAACGCTTTTGTAATTCTTTTTCACGAAGTTGATGAAAGTAGATGCCTTTTCTTTTGGATCAGATGTGTCTTTGAGAGATCATTTACCCCAACATGAAGCACAAATACGTCTGCACTGTTGATAGAGTCAGACAGTAAAGCTTCTTGCATTGATCAATTGTGGTCGTTTTCTTTTTCTTGATATACAATCCATAAGCTGCACCCAGTCTTTGAGCTGATATACCGTTTAGCACCGAGTCGTGCAATACAACAACTTCGGGTAAATCTATGGAACCTCTAGACTGCAATGAATGTGAAGAAAGTTCGTGTTTTTGCTGGTGATCTTTATTTCTTTTGTTGTGTAGCATGTAAGGGGTTAATTTGTCTTTTTCTGAATGTTCTTTTCCCTCATCCATCCCCCTAGCGTCATTTTTATTCGCGTCATCGTTTTTAACGTCATCAGATGCCGTAGATCCCTTCGTTGCAGACCTTTAGCCCCTGCTCTTGACAATGTCCGAGTATGTCGGCCTCCCACCGTGTGTGTGTGTGTGTGTGTGTGTGGTTTCTTTTCTGCATAACCTCATTAGTCATATCACTAATCATTGCTCTGAATATTGTTTCAGGAGAGCTGGTGAACAAGGATGATTTCCAACTTGTGGACTTCTTCCAGCTCTTTTTCTGCTGTTGGGTATGTTGATTTATTGCTGTTTTTTTCTTCTTTTTTTTTTTTCTGTTGGATATTACATACTTTCTGGTCTTTATTTGTGAGTGGAGTATTTTCCCTTCTTTGTTCAGAGTTTGATTGCATGCCTCTTTTTCTGCTGTTGGGGTATGTTGATTTATCGCTGTTTTTTTTTTCTTCTTTTTTTTTTTCTGTTGGATATTACATACTTTCTGGTCTTTATTTGTGAGTGGAGTATTTTCCCCCTTCTTTGTTCAGAGTTTGATTGCATGCTTTCTTCTTTTTTATGTTGACACTAAAGATAGCATTCATCTTTTTTTTTTTGCATTTTTTTTTGCACTTGAAATTACCAAAAATTTGAAATTGTTGTTGCCTTACCATTACTAACATTCTGTAATTTAACAAAAGTACAGTTTATTTCCTCCATTTACAAAAAAAAACAGCATGAGAATTGGATGCTTAGTTCCAGAGATATCCGCATTTCACACATGCTGGTATGAAATAAGAGATTTTCTGAAAATGGCTGGCGATGGGGATTTATGCAAAACAGAACATCTGGTGGTGAAAGGGTTAATAATTTACTGGAAAAAAAGATTTTCCACAAATTTTGTGCATTAAAAATATTTTGTAAGTAATTTGTCTGTCAGTTTAAACAGTATATAAAATGTAGAATGAGTTCGACTGTTGCCCATGGCAGTTCCTTGTTCTTTGGTGGATGTTTGATGTTGTTTCTGGATCTACTTTTAAAATTACCTCAAAACTGAGTGTCACTTAGCTTCACACTTGAAAGCTGATTTGGGGAATCTGTTTGTATGTGATAAATGCTTACTAATTACTTTCCAGATATACATGTAGTATCCAAGCAATATGCATACTTTGCCTGTTGTGAGAGAATATTTAGAGCAGCTCTGTGTGTTCGTGTGTGTGTGTTGTATGTGTGTGTGTGTGTGTGTGTGTGTGTGTGTGTGTGTGTGTGTGTGTGTTACAAGGAAGTAGTAAGGTGTATGGGATGATGATGAATGGTTTTTAATAAAATGGAGAAGGCAGTGAAAGGGAGACTTAAAGAATGCAGTGTGAATGGGAGTGAGATGGACTCTTGATTTTGATTTCCTGCGTGTTTCTTTACGCACAAAAACAGGGTGCCATGGGGGGTGGACCCAATCACGGAGGACGAAGGTGCTGTCTCTGACTGATCCCTACACAGGCAAAGATATCACAGAAAAAGTCTTCAGGCCCATGTCTGGAGAGGAATCGGATCCTTCCATGCTTGAATCCCAGGTATGCATTCTGGAAGTAAAGAACAGGGGACATAAGTTACAGTGGAGTCCTTCTTTAACACAGGTTAGAGCGAAAAGGACT
Organism: Conus betulinus; assembly: GCA_016801955.1. Classification (NCBI taxonomy): domain Eukaryota; kingdom Metazoa; phylum Mollusca; class Gastropoda; order Neogastropoda; family Conidae; genus Conus; species Conus betulinus. Next base: position 3,757 of record JADBJO010016757.1, on the reverse strand, counting down.
TTTGTTGCTGTTAAACAGGGTGAACATACAAGTAAGATGCCAACCTGTTAACCTTCTATTTAATTAAGGAATTAAACAAGACTTTTCCTGTAAGTTGTAGTTTAATTTGGATTATTTAGAGCATAGTGTTGGGACGGAGCGTTCACATGAGATGCTGTGCGCGGGAACATACTCGGATTTTAAACGTGATTGACCTCCTCTAACAGAAACTATACTTGGGTGGGTTTTAAAAATTTTGTTAGAGCTGTGAAGAAGGGCATGTGTGAACACTCCTTCCCAACACTGTGCTCTAAATGATCCAAGTTAAACTGCAACTTACAGGTAAGTCATGTTTAATTCATTAATTATTTCTTGCATAGCAATTGGTTCATCGACTTTCACATGAGAATTTAGAGGAGGTCCAACACAGTAACTGAATCAACTGCTGAGGTAGCTACTCACATTTTATTCATAACAATTCAAACATTTTACTTGCACAGTTCAACACGAAATGTGAAACAACAGATTTTATCATTTATTTACAAACTTGTTCAGAATGACTGACTGAAGCTGTTGTGTGGCACCACTGGTTTGCTGTAAAAGCGGCTAAAAGTGCCTTCTCTTGACCAGTCAGCAGCTGCCAGAATAGAGTCAATGGGGACGTCCCTGCTGAAAGCTGGTGTGTACTAGCTGCTCTAGTACTGTGGGCTGAAAACTTAGAAATGCCCACTCCAGGTAACTCCAACACTGTCTTCATCCATCTGGAGAAAGTGTCTCTTGAAACATGTCCATGAGGTTTTACATAAGAAATAAAGAGTTCCTTCCCTTGTCCAAGGCTAATGGTTCTCTTCTAGTATTCTTGCATATGTACAACAACACACACAGCGTTTGATTTGAAAAACAGATTACTTCTAAAGGTTTTACATGCTTCCCTGGTTTGGACTGCTTAAGAACTGAACTGTATGTTATCCTACACTTCCTTTCATTACTTTGTACATCTTCATCATTCAGTGCATGGAGAGTTTGGCCTCTCTGACTTGACACTAGTGCTAGAATCATTGCCAATCTGAGGGAGAGATGTTTGAGATCTAGTTTCTCTACCGTGTCCCAGCCTGCAAGATATTGAATCACTGAATCAACATCCCATACCTCCTGATATTTTGGAAAGGATGGCCTATTTTCAAATGCTCCCTAAACTGTGTGACATATAACTAGATGACTACCCATAGAATCCTTTCCCTGGGTGCTTAGATAGGCAGAAATCGCACTTCATGCTAAATTCATGGTGCTGTGGCTTGCTCCAGTCTTGTACAGTTCAGCAAGAAAGTTTGCTACATCTGTGTGAGATGGAACTGTGATCTGAATTCTAGCTACATATTTCTGCCACTTCCTGATGTAACTGTCATATGCTTTGGCAGTGGACGGGCGCCATGAATCCATCAGAAGGTCCACTGCTTCCCCTGTCATTCCAGCTTGCTGGTAGATTAGCCGCAGATCTTGCAGACTAGCAGGTTCAGACACCTTTGCTGTATTAGGGGATGAATGGCCTCTGGCTGGCTGGGGAGATGTAGAAGCCTGGTCCTGCACGGGAGCCTCTCAGGTGGGGCCACCAACCGTCGCTGAAGTGCTGGGTACCATACCAGTGTTGGCCAGTCCGGCACCACTAGCATCATCATGGCTTTGTCCTGCTTAACCTTCTGAAGGACTTGTGTCACCACACTGAAAGGTGGAAGCATATGTAACCCGCCACCACGAAACCAGTCATAACTTGCACGGCCTATTTTACGGCTACAGCTGAAAATAGCTGGTGAGGGTCTTCCTGGGGCATTTTCACTTTTTGCAGAAATGTGTTCCTTACACCCTAAACTTTCACATGGCACTATCCATTTGCTCTCAAAAATAGAGTGTGCGTAGTAAGCCTTATATGTCTACAGTATTAAAATGATATGCAAATGACCACACGTGAGGGGAAAGACCATTTTTCCTCATCACTGACTGGACAACCCAGCCAGCGCTTTGTCTCGCTTGCAAAGATGGCGGCGCAACCTTCGACGAGCGTAGCGACCAAATCAACGTACTTACACAGCTGAGCGGGCTCTGCTAATCATTTTTGATAAAGATAATAATCTTTTATTCAGCGACTCACTCGAGCATGAAGGTGAGATGATGATAGTGATGGATGAAATTGCCGGCCCATATTCGTCAGTTATTGAGTCGTGCTGCTGTGCGATCTCAAGAGTGTGTTCAGCTGACTGGTTACCAACGTCGAACGAGCTAGCCTAGTGTGTACTCTGCACTGCATGCGAGTGGCCAGCGGCGTGTTAGTCAGCGCGAGAGGGGAGCGCGGCCTGCTCGCAGCGTGACACGGGCAGCAGGAAAGGTAGGGGAAGAGGAGGAGTGAAAGAGAGGGTTGAAGTCCAGCAAGGGGGCGTGGTGGGGGGAGGGGGGGGGGGTGGTCGTGAACTGACCTGTCTGCATGAGGTGTGAGCGTCTGGATAGACTTTCTAGACTGTTTTACTTTCATTTACAGGTGTAGTGTGACAATACAAACTTTATTTTCAACTTTTTTGCTTTGTGTTCTTTTTTGGATGTGAAGCTGTAGTGGTAAATACATATGTTTTTTGATTGTGCAAAAAAATCTATCCAAATCTAAATGCCTAAATATTTTTTTATGATCAAAATTAAAACAAAAGAAGCCCAGATTCAAAATCTCCATTCAATTTCCTTCAAAAATCATATATATTTTATTTTTATATCTTTTGTAGTTTCTGAGCTAGAATTTTTGTTAATTATTACCCCCAAATCATTAGATTTCCCTGGCACTGGGCCAGCCTTTGTTATGTAATATTTTCAAGCAGTGAACGGCAAACTTGTTGAGTTCCTGCAGATCAGGAAATTTACCCACTGCTGACCAACAAGAGTTGAATATCTCATCATGGAATATTTCATTTCTGACTCTGGGCCCTAAGAAATCCTGTCCGATGATGAAGAAATCTCCGACTTGAACTGCGACGAGGACTCGTGTCACACCGTTGAGGAGACTGAAGACACTGACACACCACTCGTCCATGTCGAAGAATGTAGAGGCGGTGCTAGTTCTTTCCATGGATGTAGATGCAACTCCTGATGACGGAGGGATGCTAGCCAGGGCACGAATGTGTTCATGCAAGGCAAACAAGTTGCCATTTTTTCTTAATTTCATCACTGTTTTACTTTTCTTGCCAATTTCTAAAGGCAAATATTGTATAAAAACAAGCAACCAGAATGTGAATCTCATTTTCTGGCATTGCACATATGCCTATTATTGCATCATGTGAAATATTGGGAAGTATGGTAAAAAGTGAGATGCCGATGCTAAGGAAAATATGCTGGAGATGATAGCAAAAACTTTAGAAAGCCCTTTTCTCAAAATGGCCATCGGCACAGTAACCCACTTCGAATGACCATAACTTTCTTATTTTTTGCCCTATAGCATTCATTTTTTTTATATCAAATTAATCAGAAAAATCTGTAGATTTTAAATAAATGTATATGTCAGAACTTTCAAAAATCGAGTTAAGACTGTTTTGTGGTGGAAGGTCACATATACACAGTCATGTTTTTCCATGAAATACAAAATCATCTCTTAATTGTCTGAAGAAATCTGGGAGGAAGGTTTAGTTCTCTTTTTTGTTGTGGTGGTGTTTTCTTTGAACAGTTGAAACTGTATGACAAGTATTTCATAGCATAAGATTGAAAGTAACAGAAGTTATGTTGGTAACTATGATGGTTGCAGACT
>JADBJO010016756.1:17500-32500 GCA_016801955.1 Conus betulinus | reverse complement strand
CACCATCATCTCATCATCATCATCATCATCATCACCATAATCATCATTACCATCATCATCATCATCATCATCACTATTACCCATTACTATTATCATCATCATTATTATCTCATCATCACCATCATTATCATCATCATCATCATCATCATCATCATCATTACCATTACCACATCATCCAACAACAGTTTCACAAGATTCTGCCTCTACTGATGACTGTGGACAAACTCAACACGGATATGGATGTGGAGCGGAAAACCAAACTCAGGTTACGAGTAGATCAGGGAATAAAAGCCACACGGTTTGAGACACCTCTCTCTCTCTCTCTCTCTCTCTCTGTGTCGCAGCGTTAGGGCACTGTGGATGGTGTAGTGCAATGGCTCCATTTAGAAATGTCATAGCGCTATCAATTTTTTGCGACTGTGTTGTTAGAATGGTTCTTTAGACACCAAACACAATTCTCCACTCTCCACCTTTTCTGGAAAAAAAGAGTCAGTAAGGAAACAAAATTATTATTCATTCAAAAGGATGTTTCTGATGATGATGATGATGATGATGATGATGGTGTTGATGGATTAAAACAATACACAACACAATGCTCACTGTACGGGGACTAGACACCACGCATACAAACATATATACTACCTAGCTAGTGACGTCTTTTTCTCTTTAACTTGTGGGCGTTCAGAGGATTGACAAGTGACACGGGATTCACGACGTCACAGATGATGACAGCAATGTTCACAAGCTTTGAAATGATGGCATGTTGATCTTGAAGACAATGATACGACAGAATATATAAACCATTGTAAAACAATGTCCCTCCACAGAGCTCAAAGATACAGCACAAACAAACCTTGAAGAACTCAGATGACAATCTTGATAGTCCAGCACAAATCCCGAATAGAAAAGGCACTGACACAAGGGAATAAAGCATAGAAAAAACAGCATCGCACAAGAAAACTTGGTCAGCTTCACTCGTCAGATGTTAACGATGATGATTTGATGTAGGATACGAGGAAGACTTGTTGCACAATGCCCAAACCAAATCAGGTAGGCTGTAGCTGAGACGTGACAGATTAAATAATGTAAATCACGAACAACACAGCAGGTAAATGGCCCAAACAGAATAGGCCCCTACTCTGTGTCAGTGATGTTGCAGACGAAACTCACATCCAATCGCATGGCTCCAACAAAAGCAAATCCATAAAAAACTGAGATGACATGAAAAACTGTGGCTAATATTTCCTGCTTGAATTTGACATTCGTCGGTTGGAGATACTTTGTAGATCGTGAGAATGAAGAAGATGAAGACAATGATCAATTCGGAAATTACGTAGATCGTAATAGCAGCAAGAGCAAAAGGCAAAACCAAACTTCAAACATCCTGTAATGCCCGAAAGAATATTTGCAACAGTGTTGAAAACAATGTCTTGCTCTCAGAAACTATTAAGGAGGACTGTTAGATATCACTACATAGTGTTATTTCATCCACAGGCAACCTAACAACTATAATAGAGACTTCAGCAGGGCATGGCAGTCTATAAAATAATACAGTCACATTATTTGAAATGTTCAACATTATGTTTAAATGGTGGTACAAACATGGCATCGCGTCCTGGAAAGAAAATATGTACAACTTATTTCATAGTGTGGAGAGTGCACAGACAAACTAAGTTATGTAGTATTCTGAAACAAAATAACGACTTCAAAACATGCGCTCCATAAGTTTGACACCCCCCCACCTTAGGATAAAATCCTATTTTACACCCAACTATAAACAAATTTATGTAAGTGCATTCTGTTGCACCTTACAAAGAAGCTCACTCAATACTCGGCCAACGAGCATATCTACACATAATACCTTATCAAATGCTCTCTACACGAGCACAATCAATGTATACGTACATATTTCATTATTCTTAATCGCATAACCAGCTCGAACACTTTGCATTCATATCATCACTTCAAAACATATCCAGAGAGACATTCTAATAAGATACATCATCATTGCAGCACATATGATTAACTATCGTTTATCATATTCTCCAGCACAGCATATGAATTCACATGACTGTGTAATTCAATGATCTGAGCGACTGAGGTAATCCGCTCCCACATTATCTTTTCCAGGGATGACGTTCACAACAAAGGAGTACTCTTGCAACTGAATCGCTCACCTCATGAATCTCCCGTTTTCTTTTTGCTAAGATAACCAAGCAGCTGGTGATCTGTTTCCAGGTCAAATTGTGTACCGAATAGGTTCGGCTCGAACTTCTTGATCGCCCACACGATGGCCAGACACTCCTTTTCGATTGTGGAGTACTTTTCTTCTGCATGCCTAAGTTTCTGACTGGCATACATGACGGGCTTCTGCATGTCATCATGGTTTTGAAGCAACACTGCACCTATGCCCTCGTTGGATGCGTTGGTGCGTGCTGTGAACTGCTTCATCATGTCAGGTAATGACATGATGGGTTTGTTAGTCAGTTTGTTCTTCAGTGTTAAGAACGCCTGTTCACAGTCTTCTGTCTATACTAGTTTGTCAGGCTGCCCCTTTTTCGTCTGGTCAGTCAATGTTTGAGTGACAGTGGCAAAGTTCAGTACGAATTTCCTGTAGTAGGAAGCTAAGCCAATGAATGCTCGGACTTCTTTTTTCGTGGTGGGGTGAGCAGCATTTTTGATTTTCTCAGTTTTGTCTGCTTCTGGCCACACACTTCCCTTGCCTATTCGGTGACCTACAAATGATGGCTCTTGGTAAACAAAGTAGCATTTGGATGGCCTGACAGTCAGACTGACTTCCTTCAGTCTGTCCATGACAGCCCGGAGCGCTTTCACATGTTTGTTCCATGTTTCTGTTGCAATTAACAAGTCATCCATGAAATCATCAACACCAGGTGTCCCCAAATCAGTGCAAGGAGCTTTCGCATCATCCTTGAAAACATCACACTGGCATTTTGCATGCTGAATGGCATGCATACCCATTGATATTGTCCAGAGGGTGTGCTGAATGCTGTTTTCTTCATGTCTTCCTGTCTCATGTGTATCTGCCAAAATCCTTTGGACAGACCGATGTTTGTTAAATATCTTGCTTTGTGGATTTTGCTGAACAGGTGTTCAATGTTCGGTAATGGTTCAGCATCGAACCGAGTGACCCGATTCAGTCTTCTGTAATCAATGCAAAATCAGACATTTCCGTCCTTTTTCTTTATCAAAACGATGGGGGCACTGTAGGTGAAACAGTGGGTTCAATTACACCCATCTCGAGCATGTCATTGACTTCTTTTTTGATTGTTTCAATCTGTGAATGAGTGATAGGATATTGTTTGACCCTAATAGGTTGTGTGCTGATCAAGTCAAGGCTGCATCCTTCTGATTGTGTTGTCCAATAAATGCCCCTCATCCTCGCATTCAAAGTCACTCACTGTCATCAACAAACTCTCCTTCATCATCTGAACCATCTTGTAAACATTGCTCGTTCACCTGTTCAAGTGAAACACGCTGTGAAAATCGCCGCACTGCCATACTCTTCTGTCTAGCAGACGAAATCTGGCCTGCAGAGGAGCGCGTCAGGAAAGCGAACACGACCAAAAAAAACCAGCGCTGAAGAAAAAAAAAAAAAAGGGGGGGGGGGGGGTCTTTGTTTATGCTGCGGAAACTGACCGTGAGCTTTCCTCAATCGTATCAGGAATGGAATGTCAGTAACGTGGGAACCCATCTCTAAGTTTCTGCAGCAGTAAGTTCACTAGCACTCTTATAGTTCAAGTGTACGAATTTTCCAAAGTACAAGCACACGTATGCATGCTAACAGGATAGAGCAGTGAGTGGTGGAGTTAGCATGGGGACTTGTGTGCCATAACAGAGGGAAAACTTACTGTTAGCACATATGCTTGTGCTCCGTGTAGAAAAAGTTTAACCTTTCAACTAACTCAATGGTTTGTGTGTGGTGCGTCGTGGTTGTGTAATCCTTTGTGTTTAGCAGGCGGTTCACTTCCTGCATGGTGCCAGATACAAACTGAGTTCCTCTGTCTGTCAGCACCTGCTTCAATATGCCAACATGCGACCAAATGGTCAACAGTACTTCTACAACCGTGATTGTGTCATTGGATTGAATTGGTAATGCTTCAGGATACCTTGTGGCATAGTTGACCACCGTAAGAATGTATTTGTGTCCTCTTTCTGATGGTGGTGTGATCAGCCTTTTCAGAGCTATGGCCACTCTCTACAAGGGTGTATAAATGAGCAGCATTTTCATGAGAGGTACCCTTTTTTACGGAACCTTTTGTGACACTTCTCTGGCATGTGTCGCATGACTGGCAATAATGTCTGATGTCTGAGTGTATGCCTGGCCAAAAGAAATCAGCTGTTACTCTGTCCCTCGTTCTGCGGATTCCCGTGTGTCCCTGACATTGGTATGTCATGAGCGATGCGCATAACCTCATTCCTGTACGGCATAGGCACCATGCCTTGGCGGCACCTTGTTTCACTAACGATGACAAAACAGAAGAGCATTCCCTTCTCTATAGCGTAAGACGCTCTGCCCTTGTTCTACTTTGATGTACTCCGCACAAAAACAAAGTATCGTTTGAGAGTTTCATCACTCTATTGTGCTGCACGCAATTCTTTCAGGGTGATCTTGCCAAGAGGTGTATGCTTGACTTTCAAGGGAGTTTCTGTTCTCATCCTATCGTGTTTGGTGGCCTTTGGCATAGTAGTCGCTGCTACACTTTCAGCAAAGACAGGCACTCTTTTCTCCACTCCTTCTTGGGTTTGAATCATGTTCTCCATCAACACAGGTCAGACTGGTTGATCCATGACTACGACCTCTATGGTCTCACGGAAAAATGGGCACTCAATATGGAGAAGTGCTATGGGCCCCTCTTGTTTCACATTAGCACTGGCTAGAGTAATCGTCCTGTGTTTGCCTGTGTAGCACCTTCTAGGCACTAACATTTTGTCTAGTACTATCACACTAGCACCCAGTGTCCGTCAGTGCGTCTACTCATTTTCCTTCCACTATCCCATGGCTGTGAGGTTCAAACACAATATCTTTGCACACATTGCAAAGTGAATGTACTACTACTTCTTCTTTCAGTATTCCTGTAACTGTGGTAAGCACTGCTGCAGATCTGCCATCTTTGTATTGGACACGCTTTGTGCAGCATCTTGCTATGTGTAGTCTACACACAATGTAGCACATTGGTGTGTGTGTGTTGTTTCGGTTTGTTCTCTGTGCACTGCCTCTTGGTTTGTTGTTAGTCATTGTCTCTGATCTGTCCTGGCTCAGTCTGTTTGGGTTGGGTGGTAACTCGCACGCTCTCCCATTCTCTGTCTGGCAGAGCGTTTGGCTTTGCGGATCTCCTTGAAAAGCTCAGAGGCGGCAATTACATCGTTGCGGATTTGAGGATTCTTGTTGCAAGTGTAATGCGCCTGTTCATTCCTGTCAAACAGCAGAGACTCTAGAAATATTTCCATCACCAGCATGTCCCTCAGGTCATCTGGAGTTTTCTCTGACAACATTATCCAGCGATTTAACCAGAGGTCAATTTTTTCCCATAGATCTCTGACGCGCTCGCTCTGTGCAAAACGTTTTTTTTTGTACGAGGAGCATTAAGTTGGAACTTGCTGAAGAGAGCTGTTTTGATAGCATGATAGTCAGCAGAGTCTGCTGGAGCTATGGATACCTATGCCTCCCATGCCTTACCTTTCAGTAGGGGTGCTAGTCTCACTCCCCAAACTGTCTCATCCCACTGGTTGATGGTGGCTACCTTCTCAAATTGAAACAGATACTATTCCACGTCATCCTTGTCCTCTAGGAAAGGTAGCTTAATTTTTGTACTTGTAGCTGCACCGTCATGCTGATTGGTACGGGAGTGACTTTGGGTGGTTGCTACATCTCTTGAGAATCAATCCTCCTCACCTCTAACTCGTGGTGTCTTATTCTGTCTCTCTCCTCTCTCTTTCGTCTCTCTTTCCCTTTTTCTCAGTACTCTTTCTTCTCTTTCTCTCTCTTTCTCTCTACCTTCCTTAGTGTATTCTGCAAGTGCTGATTCCTGCAGACTTAGTGCTTTGCCTTCAGATCTGAATCTGAGAAAGTCCTCCAGAACATGCTGTTCCGAACCTTGAGCCTGCGTTACACTCTTTTTATGGTTAGGCATATTTACGTTTTGGTAATGAGTGATCCAAGTAGGAGATATAAACACAATGCCAGTTAGTACACACTACTTAACGGCTCCATAGATTTCCCTCAAATCTACCACGTGTCTTCACAAGACAGTCGGCTTCACAAGCCAGCAAACTCTCAGGTATACTAACTGAATGTGGATTTATCTACCGATCATCCCGACACACCACAAGATCAATGTGTTTACACTTTAGACACAACAGGCTTCACCTGCCCAGAAATCGTTGGTTCAACACCACTAACTGTGGACTGCTCCACCCGAACTTGTGTGTACGTCTACACACGCCTAGTTGTTCTAATCCGGACCATAGCTCTCTCCACAGAGCTACAACAGATCTATACAGACCTAATGTTATGCACGCAGTTTTGCTCTCTCAGCAAAAACCACCTACAGCAATCCTAGCGACTCGACACTGATGACTTTACCATGTGTAAAGATCGTTCAAGACACCTGTTGAACCCTCTATGTTAGAAGAGTATACCACGCAATCACGTATACTGCAGGGTAATTAGCTGCCTAGTCTCTACTAATACCCAGTTAGTACACCAAGACTAAAAGTTATAGACTAAATACATTCTCTCTACTAATATATAATTAGTACACCGAGTTTATATGTGTGCGTCTAGCAACAGTGTTCTAGATCCACATCCAGATTATGACAACTCAGAGCAAGACATGATTTACGTACTGCTGCAAATAATTAATTATATGAACGATCTGGTGACGATTGTAGCGCTGGATGTTAAATGAATGACAATGATGATGGACCCTCCAGCCTCCCACTAATGGAGAAAGCGTGCAGAGTGTGGTGGTGGTTGGATCCCGGACGAGCCCCCAATATGTCTCAACGTTAGGGCACTGTGGATGGTGCAGTGCAGTGGCTCCATTTATACATGTCTGAGGGCTATTGTATTTTTGCCACTGTGTTGTTAACATGGTTCTTTAGACACCAACCACCGTTTCCCACTCTCCATCTTTTCTTCCAAGGAAATAAAACAAAAGAGTGAGTAAGGAAACAAAATTATTATTGAATCAAAAGAATCTTTGTGATGATGATGATGATGATGATGATGATGATGGATTAAACAATACACAACACAATGCTCACGGTACAGGAACTAGACACCAGGCATACAATACAAACGTATAATATATACTGCTTAGCTAGTGACGACTTTTCTCTTTGACTTGTAGCGTTCAGAGGATTGACAAGTGTCACAGGATTCACGACTCACAGATGATGACAGTAATGTTCACAAGCATTGAAATGATGGCACGTGCATCTTGAAGACAATGGTACGACAGAATATATAAACCGTCCTAAAACAATGTCCCTCCACAGAGCTCGAAGAAACAGCACTAACAAACCTTGAAAAACTCAAATTACAATATTGATAGTCCAGCACACATCCAGAATAGAACAGACACTGACAGAAGGAATAAAGTGTAGATAAAACAGTTTTGCACAACAAGAAAACTTGGTCGGCTTCACTCGTCAGATGTACATGATGATGATTCGACGCAGGGTACTAAAAAGACTTGTTGCACAATTCCCAAACCAAATTAGATAGGCTGTAGCCGAGACGTGGCAGCTTAATTAATGTAAATCCACAAATACAGTAGGTAAATGGGGCACACAGAATAGGCTTCTACTCTGTGTCAGCGTAGTGATGTTGTAGATGAAACTCACATCCAATCGTGCGGCTCCAACAAAAGCAAATCCATTAAAAAAAAAAAAAAACACACTGATATGACACGAAAACACTGTGGCTAAAATTTCCTGAGTATGACGTTCGTCAGTTGGAGACGCTTCGTAGAACGTGAGAATGAAGAAGTTGAAGAGGATGATCAATTAGGAAAATACGTAGATCATAACAGCAGCAAGGCAAAAGGCAAAACCAAACCTCAAACATCCTGCGATGTCCCGAAAGAATATTTGCAACAGCGTTGAAAAACAATGTCTTGCTGTCAGAAAGTATTATGGAGGACTGTTATATATCACTACGTAGTGTTATTTCATTACCCAGCAGCCTAACGACTATAATAGAGACTTTCACCTGGCATGGCAGTCTATAAAATAATAAAGTAGCATTATTTGAAATATTTAGCATTATATTCTATATGGTGTCACGTGATAAGTTTGTGACTCTCTCTCTCTCTCTCTCTCTCTCTCTCTCTCTCTCTCTCTCTCTCTCTCTCTCGTCATTTTGCTTCTTTTTTCTTGTGGTTATTGAGAATTGTGATAAGGAAGTTGATGCCATTGAGTTCCAAAAAACCTCTCATCCATCAAAGTCTGCAACGCTAACGACGGCTCCACAGTGATCGGTGACATGCGCCACATAAAATGTTTAATGTTTGTGTGGAGCTGGGGATGGAGGAAAGGATTGTCAGCACTGATCGCCAGTCTCCTGCATAGTACAACGTACACAGGTACTCAAGAGACCATAGCTGTAAATTAGTTAAAATCTCCAATTTATGTCATAATGACCAGTGGTCAGTAGCACTGACCACTAGTCATCTGCATTGTACAAGCTAAGGTACACAGGTACTCAAGAGAGTCTAGCTGTAAAAGAAATAAAGGAGGCAAACCCAGATGAAGCAACAGCGGTACTTGGTCACGACGACACGTGGTCACAACGACATTTCCTCACACTATGCTTGGTCACATTGGCACTTGGTCGCATTGGCATGTAGCCGTCTTCCTTTCCCATGCATGCACTAGCGTACTCACACACCCGAATATTGACCTAGGCGTGTAAGCTAGCGCGAGAAATGTCAATACACATCTGTTAGTGAACCAGGGTGTGTGTGTGTGTGTGTGTGGGGGGGGGGGGGGGGGGGGAGGAGGAGGGGGGGAGTAGTAGGTCTATCTATTGAGAAGAGTCTAGAACTACACTACATCTAAACCCAACTGACTGTATATAGGAAATGGGAGAGGGGGAGTAAATATGCATGCTAACCCAAATTTTCTTTTAAAGGCGAGTGTGCGTGTTGGGAAAAGGCAGAGAAAAACCCTGAATAACCCTCTTTTGTTTGAAGGGTGGGGTGGGTTGGGAGGAAGATTCCAAATAGTCCTAGACTGACCCTTTGGGGAGGTGATTCGGTGAGTGTCGCTCGACGAGTGCAGACGTGTTTTGCTTCGCTCTCTACCGTCCGAATCTGAGTTGTGAACTCAGTCGCACGCTTTTCCCTATCTATGTATGGCTTGCACCACTGTACATATGCATACACACTGCACAAGCCCACTCACTCACGCACAAACACGCTCTCACACGCACGCACCCGCGCGCGCGCGCGCGCGCGCGCGCACACACACACACACACACTAACTAACTAACTAACACGAACACGAATGAACATGCACATAAGCACACCTCCCACCCCCACCCCCACCCCACCTCCCACACACACATACACTTATTATCTCGCTTCTTAGCTTTCCTCATATCTCCTTTTCAGACCCCCTTTTCGCTATAAGAGTACCATCTTTGGGAATAGACCAATTTCCGAGATTATATGTGACCCTCATCTAAGTCTCCTGTATACGTTTGTCATATTTCCTAGGATCGTCCTCGCAATCTTTTTCGCCCTTCATCAAGGATGATTACCGGGAATATTAAGTTCAGGAGCAACAATGATGGGTATTATTATGATCATAACTACTTTCCACAGTCGCCATACCTCTCTTCGTTTGTTGTTGAATTTTTAAAGCTGCTGTAAGCCGATCCTCTTTTTTTTGTATGTCTGTCTGTCAATCTGTCTTTGAAAAAAAAACTGAGGGAAAAAATGATTGTCTTTTGCTTCATTGAAGTTGTTTGCGTTGAATAAGCAGCACATTACCAGCGTGTGAGAGTGCCAATACACCACACACATTAGAACATTAACAAACCTAGACACTTTCGTATCAAAGCGCTAAACACTAAAATCAGCAACAAAAAAAGTGTCCATTTGTAAGAAAACATACAGACTATGCATGGTGTATAAGAGACTGGTCGGAGACAAAAAGAAAAAAAAAAAACCTTTAGGGAAGTGGGGCAATAAATCCAGGCTAGCCCAAACTTATCCCCTGGGAGGTAAGTTGCAACTAGGGGGTGGGTGTAAGTTCTAACTAGCCCTAGAATGACCCCCAGGGATAAAAGAAGGCTAACCCAGACATACCACGGGGTACGTTCCAGAGGGGGGTAAGAACGGGCTGTTACGCCGGTTCCTCGCCCGACCAAAGCTCAGACAGTGGCTTCGTGGGAATGCTGGGAGGTCTTTCAGTCCAAAAACTCCTTGGCCTTCTGACAGTTCTGTGCTAGATCCTCTTTTCTTTCACTCTCTGTAACCCTGCCATGCGTGCGCGCATGCGCACGTGTGTGTGTGTGTGTGTGTGTGTGTGTGTGTGTGTGTGTGTGTACGCGCGCGTTTGTGTGTGCGCGCGCGCGCGTGTGTCTCCGTGTGCATGTGCATCTGTGTGTGTGTGTGTGTGTGTGTGTGTGTGTGTGTGTGTGTGTGAAATATTGTCTACTGTTTTTCTGCCTTTGTGGAGACCATTCTCCTTGTTTTTGTTCTGTAAATCTTGCATCAAACTTTTTTGTCTTTCATAGCAGTTTATGACATGGAAGCTTTTTATTGTTACTGTTATATTGTTGTTGTTGTTGTTGTTATTGTCGTTGTTGCTGCTGCTGCTGCTTTGTCATTGTAGTTGCTATTGTTGTTGTTATCTGGCCGTTAGTGAAAACTGTGCACATTGTCATGAGTGGGCACTTGCTGTCTATTCAGTAGTGTCTTCTTTTCGTCGTACGTTTCTGTGGCACTGGAAGTTTCTTGTTTCATTTTCCACTGTTTTTTCCCCCATTGACCTTGGAGTGTAAATCAAAGGGAAATGTCTGACGCTCTCAACAAGTCCTGCTTCAAAAACCTTCAGATGTCAATGGTTTATGATGGAGGAAAATCTGAAATGAGGCATGGTGCTCAGTGTTGAACTCTTAAGCGATCAAAGCTAAGTGAATTTTTGTTATTTTATTCGTTTGTGTCTTACCCGAAGAAGACACGTGTTGTGTTTTGTCTTGTGACTCGTTTGTCCACGTTTCTCTGGGCGGTTCGCTAACATGCAAATAAGATTTGTTCAGATTTCCGCATGCAGTCGTCTTACTTTGCAACTAGATCTTGTTTTGTGATGTCATGTTTGTTTTGTTTTGTTTGTTTTCATTGTTGTGAGTTTGACAGCACTGAAAAGTCAGATTCAACGTAAGTTAAGTGCAGGTGGAATTCTAAACAAATCTTTAACATGTTAAGAACTATATCCGCCAAACATAAACAAAAAAAAATCACAAGACAAAACACGACGCTTATGGACCCCAACGGTCTTCTTCAGGCAAGATAAACAACACTCAGGACAACAAAAATAAAGAACGAACTTGAAGAAGACCTAAGAGGTCGAAATGAATTGTGTTTTTTGTCTTGTAGTTCGTTTGTTCATGTTTGTCAGACATAGTACATAACATTTTTTAAGATTAGCCCTGGAAAGACCATGTGTGGTTGGCTGGGCTCTGGTGAATAAAACTTGAACTCGAGGGGGAATGTGAGTGAGAGGTTCTATGGAAGCCATGATGTTGACGTCACTCACGTGCAAAAGCCTTTTAGAACCAGCTAAGATCAGAAAACGCTTCATTACCCCCAAAAACAGAGAAACTGTGTCAGGTGCAAGAGTTATCACTTGCAAAAAGTGGACAGAATGTTAATAGACATAGACACTTCTAAGACATTAACACATGAACATTTCACAAAAACGGAAATTGCTTGTCGGGTGCAAAAGTTATTACTAAAGCAAAATGGACAGAATTGTAGAGATACATGAAACGAGAAAACAATTTAAACATTTCACAGGGGTTAACGTTTACACACATTATCTGATATTAATACCTCTTTCATTCACAGAATCAGAGTTACAGAAAGATAATTCTGTGAAATAATGATATCGATGCATAGGCACACACAAACACACAGACACAGACACACAAACACACAGACACAGACACAGACACACACACACACACACACACACACACACACACACACACACACACACACGCACGCACGCACACACACGCGATCGTGCGCATGCACGCGCGCACGCACACACGCACACCAATCATTTAACTTCTTTTTTTTTTTTTTAGGGATTTCTGCCATTCAAATCATTCACAGTCTAGAAATACATGAGCTACCCCCTTTACCTGATGCGACATGTCAGGCCTTTGCATTCACCTGTGACCCCATCTTTGCGCCAGGTATTTTCCCCAAAAAATAGTCCCACTCCTTTCATTTTAATCTATCTACATGGAACCTCTTGGTATGTACCTTGATGGGCACAAGGAAGATAAATCAACTTTCAGGCGCAATAGAATTTGTCAAAACAATGTAATTGTGCCAGTCTATAAATACTCGACACCTTCAGTCAGGCTTTGGCGCACTCATTTTTGGTGCGCAGCCAGCATCTTCAGCAGTTGCTGGCGCCATGGAAGGCTAGTAGAAGAAGCAGGTCTGACCCTGCGATTTTCTGAGCAGAAACAGCAGAGGAATGACGTGAATGTCCCTGATAGCGGCTCACTGGGTACTGAACTACAACAACTTCGACAACAATAGAGGTGTGCCCCCAAGTAAACCAATATCAAACACAAATCACACAACAATAGAGGTGTGCCACCAAGTAAACAGCTGGACGATATTCGGCATTGAGAAAGTGGCGTTTAGCGCAAACTGGACATGAGGCTATAGTAGGCGCTAGTAGAAACACTTTTGAAAACTACAATACAGGTGAAACTAGGTGAATTCCTATCGCTGACACTACATCCATCCCCCATCCCCACCCTTCCTCTTCAGGTATCTTGGGCGCGGTATCTGCTGAATACTATATGGCATGATTTATTCTGTCTGAGACCTGGTCAGAACGTTTGCGAGATCGCTTGCTTGTGCTCATGAAGACTCAATGTGGGTATGTATCCTCACAGGAACAGAGCCCTAGCCCTACATGTCTAAGAATTCCTGTAATTCCAAGACTGAAGTTGGGTTAGATTTTATTTTCTATGTAGTGAACTAATGACCTACTCTGAGGTATTTTGAAGGCAAATTGTCTAAATGGGCTCAAAATATTCTTTGTTTTTTAACCAATTTTTTTTTCCTATGTAGAAGAGGTAAGTGGCTGTCTGTTTGTTCTTTCTCTTCTCTGTTTTGAATGTCATTTGTCCTGAATGAAGAAGGCCCAATAGGTCAAAACGAGTTGTGTTTATTTGTAATTTGTTTGTTCCTTCATTTGGCGGTCCACCTTTTCTGCTTTTCTTCTTGTTTCAGTTTCCCCCAACAGTCATCTCACATGCTCCAGAAAGCCAATTTCTTGGAATCCTTCTTGAACGTCTAACCATCAGACCTGCTATTTGGATTGTGTTGAACATTCCCATTGAGTAACCAAGATGATGAAGGCGGTTACTGCCTCTCACTTGAATCCAGTATAGCAGATTGTGTCTCCACTCCAAACTGTATTTACATGCATTGTTGTAACTCTAAAGGCGTTTAAAAAGCTGTTTCATCTTTGTACCTGTCAATATCCTTTGGCCAAATCGATGTTTTCTATTGCTCCATTCAACAGACAAAATAATTCAACAACATCCGATATTGGTTCAGTATCAAAGATGATGACTGTGTATATCCCTTTAAACACACTCTGCTGATTTGCCGAATGTACATTGAGGACTAAAGGCACCCAATCTCCAAATCAGGGCGTACCTTTAATGCCAGAATTCCTTACTGTTTTGAGGACCAAACGTGGCACATACCAGGGTTTTGGGTCCTGAAAATACAAAGAGTTCATAGACGTCAGTGCCTTTGCCTAAATCAGGGCCATGAATAGATAACAGCCTCTTCAAACTGCGCCCATCATCAGCTAAGTGCAAGGCTATGGGCGCAGTGCCCCACGTAACTGGTGTCGTCATGTGTGGTGTGCTTGCTCATGTGTAACGTGAATGATGATGTAATTTCACAGCGAAGAGTGTTGAATAATGGAACAGTAACTGTAAATACAGGAATGGTTATTTGACAGTGCTTTTTCTTTCTAAAGAAAGCGATGTGTTTAAGAAGCACCTTTTCCTCTGTCCAGTCTGTCTGATCTTTTATACCACACCTCAGTGGCATTGTCCGCCACGCTGTTCATTCCAGCTCCCACTGACAGTCACAGTCTGGTTTGTGCCATCACAGCTCTGGCAGTGAGCGATCAATGTCAAATCATCAGGAGAACAACCACCAGAGAAGACACTACACTGCTGCTGAATCACTTTGGTGGTGTTCAGTGGTGTCTGTTCTGATCCAATATGTGCAGGACGCCACCTGTTAAGCTCCCTATTGATGACAGTTATGAGTCCTGTAGCAAGAGTGAGTGACCCTCTCCCTCCAGAGGACGCCATCATGTCAGCCTAACAATGGTGCCTATGAACTTGCCTATGCTGATGACACACAATCGCTGAGAGCAAAGATATGTAAAGGTAATCAAAACTGAAGTTATCATGAGAGCAGGGCTTGAATGGCCACGGAATTTGAGACTTTGTAATGCTGAATGATGAGGAGCTTGACCATGACAGTGATGCTGTAGAGTTCCATTCCTGTCAGAATCTACATGACAGGGCTGTACTGTACACATCCTTTCGTAATACATCCATGCATCAACCAGGCCCGAGAGATACAGACATCTGCAGAGTTGCTCAGGCAATGTGAGCAACACACCCTCAGAACTGCATTCATTACTTGAATGAAATTTGACAGTGTGGTTGAACTCTTCCCGTGA
>JADBJO010016756.1:0-12500 GCA_016801955.1 Conus betulinus | reverse complement strand
AAACACCTGCTTGTGATGCTGTTTCTGATTGGTGGCCCCACTAACGTCATCAACATGGCGGTGTTTTACAAGCAAGGGCTTGGTGATCGCGTCAACCTGTGTCTGTTTGCTTTAGCCTTAGCTGATTGGAGTTTATCTCACGATGTCAGTACTCACGCATGGTGAGCAGCTGTATCTGCAATTCACCACCAAAGAGAGGTTTGGTCCCATTGTCACTTTTCTGACCAATAATAACGTCGTCGTGTTTCTAGCCTCCAGCCACATTTCTCGCATTTTGTCCGCCGTTACTGCCACGGAAAGATGCCTTTGTGTCATCAATCCACTCAGATTCCAAACTCTCCTCCGTACCCAAACTATGGCGGCAATCATAATTGTAATCAGTGTCGTCGTAGCATGTTTATATTTCATCGTAGTGTATAGATATCACATAGGATGTTTTTATGACCCTCTCTCTGGGGCGGTGATTACGACATTCATTGAGGGATCGTTTTACAGACGACACAAACAATTCATCAATAGTCTCCATAACTCTGTGTTTGGTTTGGGTCTGCCTGTTGCAATAATGGCGGGTGGTGACGTCAACAACCATAATTACGATCGTGAAATTACGTCAGGCAGTGATTGGAGATCAGAAACGTCGTCTTCCATCTCAGCCAAGGAATTGGCTCTGACAAAAATAATTGTGGGAAGTTCTATTTTCTTCATTGTGTGTTATATTCCGTTCACTGTCATTCGCTTTAGCAACCTGTTTTTACCCGAACTCAATTCTGGTCAAAGTCATCACAACCTCTTTTTGGCGGGGATCTGGGTTATTGAAATATTTGGTTTTATCAATGAAGCATTCAATTTTTCATTTATTTTGTAATGGGGTCTCACTACCGCCAAACGTTCTGGGCTTTGTTTGGCAGAAAAGAAAAGGGAACAAAAAGGTGATTGCTAATTTATTGTTGTTGTTGTTCAATGGCCAACATCCAAACTGTTTCACAGAACAATGTAAGTTCGTGTGTGTTGTTTGCATGTTTGTTTGTGTGTGTGTGTGGTGTGTGTGTGTGTGTGTGTGTGTGTGTGTGTGTGTGTGTGTGTGTGTGTGTATGTATGTGTGTGTGTGTGCGTGCGTGTGTATGTTGTATGTGTGTGTGTGTGTGTGTGTGTGTTTGTGTGTGTGTGTGTGTGTGTGTGTGTGTGTGCGCGCGCGCGCGCGCGCGCGTGTGTGTGTGCACTCGCGCATAGCTGTAATCTGCTTAGTGTACACACACACACACACACACACACACACACACACACACAAACACACACACAGAATGAGAGAGAGAGAGAGAGAGAGAGAGAGAGAGAGAGAGAGAGAGAGAGAGAGAGAGAGAGAGAGAGAGAGATGTGCGTGTGTGTGTGTACCTGTCGATGTGCGTGTTTCTGTGTGTGTATGTGTATGTGCGTGCATATGTGTGTGTGTGTGTGTGTGTGTGTGAGTGTGTGTGTGTGTGTGTGTGTGGTCGCATGTGTGTGTGTGTGTGTGTGTGTGTGTGTGTGTGTGTGTGTGTGTGTGTGTGTTCGTTCTTTAATTTAACGTCTATCCACCTAACAGTGATCTTAGACAGTATGTAAGTGTGTGTGCATGTGGTGTTTTGGGGTGTATGCATGCGAATAGGTATGTATAATGCAATTAGGCCTAGATAAAATAAATAATAATTAAAAAAAACAAAACAACAAACAAACAAAACCCCCCCCAAAAAAAAAAAAAAAAAAAAAAAACCCTCCACATAACTGAATTCAAAACTTCAAAAGAAACACTAAATAAGCAACTACCACCAAGATGGGGAAAATAACATAGATGTTAAAGTAAATGTCCAATTGGGCTCTTAATCAGTCCTTGAACAACTTCCAAAATGTTTGATTCGTTGGAGATGACGTCTTCAAAGGCTGATATCGACGGTTCAGTGTTCAACAACCAAGCATGTAAGTAGGGTTTCATTCTATCGCACAAAAAAAGTAGATGGAACGGAGTGATTTGCTGGCCACAAATACAAGTCACGTGTTTACAGAATTTGGTTTTAAAGGCATCAAGCCTCAATCTAAAAATCAAACCTTTTAAAATCCGCTCTTGGTAGAGATTCTTGATACCTGTTTTATTGTCTGATATCTTGTTAAATAATATCCCCTTTTTGTTTCTGGTGCCTTTTCGTTTATTTGAAACAGAGTTCCAGGATACGTCTTTTAAAAGACTATAACTCTCATGTAAGGATAAAGGAATGCATACCCTTGTTAAATCGTCTCAGTGATAGCAGCCTTTTTGGCTAATTGGTCTACCCTTTCATTCACAGATAATCTACAGTGTGATGGAACCCAACAAAAATCGACGTAGGAACCACGTAAATGCAAAAAATGAATTAAGTGGTAGACTTCTAATATGAGTTCTGCTCTCACACTTGTATTCGAAAATTTTAGAGCTTGTAGGACTGATTTCGAATCAACGCAAAATAGTATTTGAAATGCAGGAAACTGAAAATCACGAAGAAAGTTTAATGCCATAATAATGGCAACAAGTTCCGCAGTAAATATGGAAATATTCTTACCAAGGTGGTAACCTTTCTCTATTTTTAAGGATGGAATTATGAATGCTGAACCAGAAAAATGATTGTCTAGTACGAACCATCTGTATAAATTTAAGATGATTTATATAAGTTTCATTTATATGTGACTTAACATACGTTGGCAGCAAGGGTCCATCACTCTTTTTAAAAACTTGTATGGTCTATGTCATAATTTGCTCTACTAAGTTCCCATTCCGGGATAGTGCTAAAAGTCACCCGAGGAGCTATGTTTTCAGGTGCAGTGCCTGCTTTTGTAAATAAGTCAGATGTGTATGAGGCTATCGATTTTAGAGAATCGATTTTTTTGTGCCCGTTTAGGAAAATTTATTTCTGATTTTAATTCAGTTTCACTGGTATTAAGATTTTGTAGTGTATGACTTCTTAAAATATATTTTGCACATGCAAGTTTCATATTTTCTTCAAAAGGCAATATTCCGATCTCAATATAAGTTCTTAAAGTTGATGTATGAACCTGGACACTCAGAGCTATCTTGTAAGCTTTACTATCGATACTCTGCAACTTTTTTAATTAAACATTTGGGGGTTGAAAAAAAGTCTCCTGGGCATAGGATAATTTTGATCGTACAAGCGCAGTAGCTAAATGTGTTAATACTTTACTGTCTTTACCCATGACTGTTGACTCACCATTTTTTCAAAAAAAAAATTTAAAGTTTTCTTAGCTTTTGTTAGAATAGTTGTATGTGATATTTCCAGCTCAATTTAGAAGTAAAATTTACTCCTAAAAATTTTACGACTTTTTTATATTCAAGGCACAATCCATCTATTTGAAATGAAGGCAGAGGATTAGGATCATAACCAGTATTGAACAGAACCATATGCGATTTTTCAGCTGAAAAGGCCATCCATTTTCAGTCATGTACCTACTAATTTTATCTAGTTCATTTTGATATATCTTTTTGATATAGTTGAGTGATCTAACTGGTGTGTGACGTTTTAAAGTAACTTTCATCCATACACAGATATCATCCGCATATTGCACTAGTTCAACATTTTTTGATAATGATTTAGGAAGATCATGGATCAAAATATTAAACTGGATAGGAGCTATCACAGCTCCTTGCGGGATTCCCATCTGGATATGTCTTTCATTAGAATATACATTTCCTACCTTCATCTGTATTGTTCTATCACTTAAAAAGGTTTTAAGTAATTGTACATACACCCCGAGAGACCTATTAACTTCAATTTGTTCAGAAGTTTTGAGTGCCAGACTTGGTCATATGCCTTTCTAATATCAAAAAAACGTGGCAAGTACATTTTTCCTACGTGCGAATTGATGTTTTACCTGTGTTGTAATTTTTACAAGATGGTCAACTGTAGATCTACCCTTTCTAAAGCCAGCCTGTTGTATTGGTATTATACAATTGTTTTCACAATAATGTTCAAGTCTTTTTAGAATAATCTTTTCCATAATCTTAGCTGCTGTCAGCACTTACGTTACTGACGATGCTTGAGCTATCAAATGGTGGAGCTGACTGTTAAAATCTTTTGACCTCCTTGCATCCTTAAAGGATCCTCTAGCGAAGGCTCAAAGATTATCCCCTACATTTTACACAGTTTATATAATGATTTTCGTTTTTCAGCAATTTATTTCCTGACCACTTTCAATCCTTAAAGGATCCTCAAGTGATGGCTCAAAGACTGTCCCCTGCATTTTATGCTGTTTATATAATGATTTTAGTTTTTCAACTTATTCCCTGACCACTATGCATCCTTAAAGGATCCTCAAGCGAAGGTTCAAAGATTGTCCACTACATTTTACACTGTTTATGTAATGATTTTAGTTTTTCAGCAACTAGGTTCTCAACCACTGTGCACCCTTAATGATCCTCAAGCCAAGGCTCCAGGATTACCCCTGCATTTCATGTTCTTTGCATAATGATGTTAGTTTTTCAGCAATTTATTTCCTGACCACACTTTCTTTGCGGTTTACTTTCTACCCTTCACTGGCTGCTTTGGGGTGGTATTGGGATTCCATTTTTGAACCCTTGGTGATGAATTATAGGCTGTAGTATATCTCCATTTGATGCCAAGGGAGCACATATGCGATCAGCCATGCCTCAATGACGAGTCCGATCCAGCGGAAGAAAGGCCTCAGAGCAAGCGCGACATGAATGGTTCTGTCTTCAAGATGGGATAGAGGGGTTCCCCCATAGCTTCTAGTGAAGAAGTCTATGACTATATTTACCTACTTTTCCTTTTTTGCCCCCCCCCCCCCCCCCCCCCCTCCTCTTTTTTTTTTTTTTTTTTTTTTTTTGTTGTTGTTTTTTTGCCAAATCATGGATGTAATAATGGAGGAATCGTTAGCCTGCACTTGCTTCCCCACTACTGAATTGTTACACACACACACACACACACACACACACACACACACACACACACACACGTGTGTGTGTGTGTGTGTGTGTGTGTGTGTGTGTGTGTGTATATATATATATATATATATAGAGAGAGAGAGAGAGAGAGAGAGAGAGAGAGAGAGAGAGAGAGAGAGAGAGAGAGAGAGAGAGAGAGAGAGAGAGAGAGAGCACAGTATACATATGTCATGTAAAGAAGATTGCGAGTTTAAAAGGGGCTCCGAGCTTGGTCTCTAAGTGAGAATAGGCGCTGTATAAGTACTCTTCATCATCTGCTGCTGCAGCAACAGCAACAGCAGCACCGCCACTACTACCACCACCACCATTATCACCTTCTTTCTTTTCTTTCTTCTTCTTTCTTCTTCTTCTTCTTCTTCCTCCTCCTCCTCCTCCTCAATATCAGCAGCAGCAGCAGCACAGCATCATCATCATCATCATCATCATCATCATCACCATTACCATTACCATCACCATCACCATCATCATCATCATTATCATCATCATCATTACCATTAACATCATCATCCCCATCATTATCATCATGATCATAATAATCATCATCATCACTATTACCATTACTATTATCATCATCATCATCATTATCATCATCATCATCTTCATCATCATCATAACTATCATCATCATCATCATCATCGTCATCATCATTATCATCATTACCATTACCACGTCCATCCAACAACAGTTTCACAAGATTCTGCCTCTACTGATGACTGTGGACAAACTCAACACGGATATGGATGTGGAGCGGAAAACCAGGTTACGAGTAGAGCAGGGAATAAAGCCACACGGTTTGAGACACCTCTCTCTCTCTCTCTCTCTCTCTCTCTCTCTCTCTCTCTCTCTTTCGCAACGTCAGGGCACTGTGGATGGTGTAGTGCAATGGCTCTGTTTAGAAATGTCATAGCGCTATCAATTTTTTTTGCGACTGTGTTGTTAAAATGGTTCGTTGGACACCAAACACAATTCCCCACTCTCCACCTTTTTCTTGAAAAGAAAAAAAAAAAAAAAAACAACAACAAAAAAAGAGTTAGTAAGGAAACAAAATTATTATTCATTCAAAAGAATGTTTGTGATGATGATGATGATGATGATGATGGTGATGGTTTAAAAATACACAACAGAATGCTCACTGTACAGGGACTAGACACCACGCATACAAACATATATACTACCTAGCAAGTGACGTCTTTTTCTCTTTAAGTTGTAGCGTCCAGACGATTGACAAGTGTCAAGGGATTCACGACGTCACAGATGATGACAGTAATGTTCACAAGCGTTGAAATGATGGCATGTTGATCTTGAAGACAATGGTACGACAGAATATATAAACCGTCGTAAAACAATGCCCCTCCACAGAGCTCAAAGATACAGCACAAACAAACCTTGAAGAACTCAGATGACAATCTTGATGGTCCAGCACAAATTCCGAATAGAAAAGACACTGACACAAGGAATAAGCATAGAAAAAAAAAACAGTATCGCACAAGAAAACTTGGTCAGCTTCACTCGTCAGATGTTCATGATAATGATTTGATGTAGGATACGAGGAACACTTGTTGCACAATGCCCAAACCAAATTAGGTAGGCTGTAGCTGAGACGTGACGGATTAAATAATGTAAGTCCACGAACACAGGCCCAAACAGAATAGGCTCCTACTCTGTGTCAGTGATGTTGTAGACGAATCTCACATCCAATCGCATGGCTCCAACAAAAGCAAATCCATTAAAAACTGAGATGACTGAAAAACTGTGGCTAATTTTTCCTGCTTGAATTTGACATTCATCGGTTGGAGATACTTTGTAGATCGTGAGAATGAAGAAGATGAAGACAATGATCAATTCGGAAATTACGTAGATCGTAACAGCAGCAAGGGCAAAAGGCAAAACCAAACCTCAAACATCCTGTAATGCCCCAAAAGAATATTTGCAACAGTGTTGAAAACAATGTCTTGCTCTCAGAAACTATCAAGGAGGACTGTTAGATATCACTACGTAGTGTTATTTCATCCACAGACAACCTAACAACTGTAATAGAGACTTCAGCAGGGCATGGCAGTCTATAAAATGATACAGTCACATTATTTGAAATGTTCAACATTTTGTTTTAAATGGTGGTACAAACACGGCATCGCGTCCTGGAAAGAAAATATATACAACTTATTTCATAGTGTGGAGAGTGCACAGACAAAACTAAGTTATGTAGTATTCTGAAACAAAATGATGACTTTAAAACATGCGCTCCATAAGTTTGACACCCCCCCCCCTTAGGATAAAATCCTATTTTACACCCAACTATAAACAAAAATTTATGTAAGTGCATTCTGTTGCACCTTACAAAGAAGCTCACTCAATACTCGGCCAACGAGCATATCTACACATAATGCCTTATCAAATGCTCTCTACACGAGCACAATCAATGTATACGTACATATTTCATTATTCTTAATCGCATAGCCAGCTCAAACACTTTGCATTCATATCATCACTTCAAAACATATCCAGAGAGACATTCTAATAAGAGATACATCATCATTGCAGCACATATGATTAACTATCGTTTATCACATTCTCCAGCACAACATATGAATTCACATGACTGTGTAATTCAATGATCTGAGCGACTGAGGTAATCCGCTCCCACATTATCCTTTCCAGGGATGACGTTCACAACAAAGGAGTACTCTTGCAACTGAATCGCTCACCTCATGAATCTCCCGTTTTCTTTTTGCTTAGATAACCAAGCAGCTGGTGATCTGTTTCCAGGTCAAATTGTGTACCGAATAGGTTCGGCTCCAACTTCTTGATCGCCCACACAATGGCCAGACACTCCTTTCCGATTGTGGAGTACTTTTCTCCTGCATGCCTGAGTTTCTGACTGGCATACATGACGGGCTTCTGCATGTCATCATGGTTTTGAAGCAACACTGCACCTATGCCCTTGTTGGATGCGTTGGTGCGTGCTGTGAACTGCTTCATCATGTCAGGTAATGACATGATGGGTTTGTTAGTCAGTTTGTTTTTCAGTGTTAAGAACGCCTGCTCACAGTCTTCTGTCTATGCTAGTTTGTCAGGCTGCCCCTTTTTCGTCAGGTCAGTCAGTGGTTGAGCGACAGTGGCAAAGTTCGGTACGAATTTCCCTGTATTAGGAAGCTAAGCCAATGAATGCTCGGACTTCTTTTTTTCGTGGTGGGCTTAGCAGCATTTTTGATTTTCTCAGTTTTGTCTGCTTCTGGCCACACACTTCCCTTGCCTATTTGGTGACCTACAAATGATGGCTTTTGGTAAACAAAGTAGCATTTGGATGGCCTGACAGTCAGACTGAC
The DNA here is from genome assembly GCA_016801955.1 of Conus betulinus. Lineage (NCBI taxonomy): Eukaryota > Metazoa > Mollusca > Gastropoda > Neogastropoda > Conidae > Conus > Conus betulinus. The sequence continues at coordinate 4,190 of JADBJO010016756.1, read as the reverse complement.
TTCCTTCAGTCTGTCCATGACAGCCTGGAGCGCTTTCACATGTTTGTCCCATGTTTCTGTTGCAATTAACATGTCATCCATGAAATCATCAACACCAGGTGTCCGAATCAGTGCAAGGAGCTTTCGCATCATCCTTGAAAACATCACGCTGGCATTTTTCATGCTGAATGGCATGCGTACCCATTGATATTGTCCAGAGGGTGTGCTGAATGCTGTTTTCTTCATGTCTTCCTGTCTCATGTGTATCTGCCAAAATCCTTTGGACAGACCGATGTTTGTTAAATATCTTGCTTTGTGGATTTTGCTGAACGGGTGTTCAATGTTCGGTAGTGGTTCAGCATCGAACCGAGTGACCCAATTCAGTCTTCTGTAGTCAATGCAAAATCAGACATTTCCGTCCTTTTTCTTTACCAAAACGATGGGGGCACTGTAGGGTGAAAAACAGTGGGTTCAATTACACCCATCTTGAGCATGTCGTTGACTTCTTTTTTGATTGTTTCAATCTGTGAATGAGTGATAGGATATTGTTTGACCCTAATAGGTTGTGTGCTGATCAAGTCAAGGCTGCATCCTTCTGATTGTGTTGTCCAATAAATGCCCCTCATCCTCCCATTCAAAGTCACTCTCACTGTCATCAATAAACTCTCCTTCATCATCTGAACCACCTTGTAAACATTGCTCGATCACCCGTTCGAGTGAAACAAGCTGTGAAAATCGCCATGCTGCCATCCTTTTTTGTCTAGCAGACGAAATCTGGCCTGCAGAAGAGCGCGGCAGGAAAGCGAACACGGCCAAAAAACCAGCGCTGAAGAAAAAGAAAGGGGGTTCTTTGTTTATGCTGCGGAAACTGACCGTGAGCTTTCCTCAGTCGTATCAGGAATGGAATGTCAGTAACGTGGGAACCCATCCCTAAGTTTCTGCAGCAGTAAGTTCACTAGCACTCTTATAGCTCAAGTGTATGAATTTTCCAAAGTACAAGCACACGTATGCATGCTAACAGGATAGAGCAGTGAGTGGTGGAGTTAGCAGGGGGACTTGTGCGCCGTAACAGTGGGAAAACTTACTGTTAGCACATATGCTTGTGCTCCGTGTAGAAAAAGTTAAACCTTTCAACTAACTCAATGGTTTGTGTGTGGTACGTCGTGGTTGTGTAACCCTTTGTGTTTAGCAGGCGGTTCACTTCCTGCATGGTGCCAGATACAAACCGAGTTCCTCTGTCTGTCAGCACCTGCTTCAATATGCCAACATGCGACCAAATGGGCAACAGTACTTCTACAACCGTGATTGTGTCATTGGATTGAATCGTAAATGCTTCAGGATACCTTGTGGCATAGTCGACCACCGTAAGAACGTATTTGTGTCCTCTTTCTGATGGTGGTGTGATCAGCCTTTTCAGAGCTATGGCTACTCTCTCAAAGGGTAACGATAAATGATGCGATAAATGCTGAGCAAATAAGAGGAAAACGAGAAATGTAGTAGCCAAACCACGTGTAGCACAGTGGACTTATAAGATGAGCCGACGGGAGAAAGCCCGACCGGCGCAAGGAAGATGGCGGCCGAGACCGGCCACGCGGTCGTCGAACAAGTAGTGGCGTGACCGTCGCACAAGTAGTGGCGTGACTGGAAATTAAAGAGCAGGAGGGCCTTAAGGAGAGGCGCGCGAGGTCTAGAAAGGCCGAACCAAACAACCTGGCGTGGGGTAAAACGCCGATAACGACGAACCGGGTCACGCGGATAACCATGAACCGGGACAACGACGATCGCCAAAATAAGTCAAATGCTAGAAATACTAGCCCACCGATAGCCATACACGGCAAGTGTACTAAGGGTTTAGCGCAAGCCACAAGTGAACGAGTCAAGAATGCGAACACAAGCAATCTTTACACAAAGGCAAAATACAGGCGAGACAGAGCACAAGACTTATCTTGAATTTTTTCGTGGAGCAGAGAGTGCGTCTTCACTGCTAGCGTGTTACTCGAAAAAGGAAGTGCTTTTACGCTTGCTTGACATACGTCGAAAAGGGGAGTGTTTTTTGCGCATGCCTGACATGCGTTAAGACTTTTGTCTTGCCGGAAAATACCGCAATAACCGCACTCCGCCACAAATTCCCTTATGTCCCATAAGAACTTTTGTGTCCTCTTTCTGATGGTGGTGTGATCAGCCTTTTCAGAGCTATGGCTACTCTCTCAAAGGGTGTATGAATGAGTGGCATTTTCATGAGGGGTACCTTTTTACGGAACCTTTTGTGACACTTCTCTGGCATGTGCCGCATGACTGGCAATAATGTCTTATGTCTGAGTATATGCTTGGCCAAAAGAAATTGTTACTCTGTCCCTCGTTCTGCGGATTCCTGTGTGTCCTGACATTGGTATGTCATTCCTGTGCGGCTTAGGCATCCTGACTTTGCGGTGTCTTGTTTCATCTACGGTGACAAAACGGAAGAGTATTCCATTCTCTATAGCGTAAGACGCTCTGCCATTGTTCTACTTTGATGAACTCCGCACAAAAACAAAGTATCGTTTGAGAGTTTCATCACTCTATTGTGCTGCACGCAATTCTTTCAGAGTGATCTTGTCAAGAGGTGTGTGCTTCACTTTCAAGGGAGTTTCTGTTGTCATCCTATCGTCTTTGGTGGCCTTTGGCATAGTAGTCGCTGCTACACTTTCAGCAAAGATAGGCACTCTTTTCTCCACTCCTTCTTGGGTTTGAATCATGTTCTCCATCAAAACAGGGCAGACTGGTTGAGCCATGACTATGGCCTCTATGGTCTCACGGAAAATGGGCACTCAATATGGACAAGTGCTATGGGCCCCTCTTGTTTCACATTAGCACTGGCTAGAGTAATTGTCCTGTGTTTGCCTGTGTAGCACCTTCTAGGCACTAACTTTTTGTCTACCACTTTCACACTAGCACCAGTGTCCGTCAGTGCGTCTACTCATTTTCCTTCCACTATCGCATGGCTGTGAGGTTCAAACACAATATCTTTGCACACATTGCAAAGTGAATGTATTACTTCTTCTTTCAGTATTCCTGTAACTGTGGTAAGCACTGCTGCAGATCTGCCATCTTTGTGGTGGACACGCTTTGTGCAGCATCTTGCTATGTGTAGTCCACCACAAATGTAGCACATTGGTGTGTGTGTGTGTGTGTTGTTTGGGTTTGTTCTCTGTGCACTGCCTCTTGGTTTGTTGTTAGTCATTGTGTGATCTGTCCTGGCTCAGTCTGTTTGGGTTGGGGTGATAACTCGTACGCTCTCCCATTCTCTGTCTGGCAGAGCGTTTGGCTTCGCGGATCTCCTTGAAAAGCTCGGAGGCGGCAATTACATCGTTGCGGATTTGAGGATTCTTGTTGCAAGCGTAATGCGCCTGTTCATTCCTGTCAAACAGCAGAGACTCTAGAAATTTTTCCATCACCAGCATGTCCCTCAGGTCATCTGGAGTTTTCTCTGACAACATTATCCAGCGATTTAACCAGAGGTCAATTTTTTCCCATAGATCTCTGACACGCTCGCTCTGTGCAAAACTTTTTTTTTTCTGTACGTGGAGCATTAAGTTGGAACTTGCTCAAGAGAGCTGTTTTGATAGCATAATAGTTAGCAGAGTCTGCTGGAGCTATGGATACCTATGCCTCCCATGCCTTACCTTTCAGTAGGGTGCTAGTCTCACTCCCCACAGAAAGTCCTCCAGAACATGCTGTTCCGAACCTTGAGCCTGCGTTACATCTGTTTTGGTTAGCAATATGTACGTTTTGTAATGAGTGATCCAAGTAGGAGATATAAACACAATGCCAGTTAGTACACACACTAACGGACTCCATAGATTTCCTCAAATCTACCACGTGTCTTTCACAAGACAGTCGGCTTCACAAGCCAGCAAACTCTCAGGTATACTAACTGAATGTGGATTTATCTAACGATCATCCCAACACACCACAAGATCAATGTGTTTACACTTTAGACACCACAGGCTTCACCCTGCCAGAAATCGTTGGTCAAACACACTTAACTGGGGACTGCTCCACAAACGAAGCAGTGTGTACGTCTAACAACGCCTAGTTGTTCGAATCGGACCAATAGCTCTCTCCACCGCAGCTACAACAGGATCTATACAGACCGAATCTTATGCAACGCAGTTTGCCTTCTCAGCACCCAAACCACCTACAGCACAATCCTAGAGACTCGACACTGATGA
>JADBJO010016755.1:0-39698 GCA_016801955.1 Conus betulinus | reverse complement strand
GCAAAGACAGGGGACTGCTGTTAGGGGGACGCAGGGTGGGTGGAGGGGTGGGTGGTGGGGATGTGACGCACAGTGGAAGGGGGTTGGTGTCAGGAAAAAGAAAAAAAGAAAAGAGAAGACTGTGACTTTCGCTGGAAGCGTGATAGGGGGTGTGTAATATCAGGATGTAAAACATGAGGCCCAAGTTTGCATTAAACAAGGAAAACGTCGGCGGATACAACACAGGATAAGTAGTCAAGCTGTGAACATACCCTCAACCACCACCTCCCAAACCGGGTCTCCCCGGCTCCACCATACTAGAGAACAACAATAAAGAGTATGGCCCACAACAAGAACGTCACACCAGTCGAAAGCCGCCGAAGCTGCAACGAGTAAGCGTGACCGGCCTACAACCAAAGAACAACCCAAATGCAAGACGTGGAAGCGACGGTGCTGCGGCAGCAGGCGGAAAGAAGGACGCTTGTGTCCTTTGCACGCTCTCCTCACACCAAGTTCGGGCACTGCCGGTATCACACACGATGATCAGGGGTGTGAACCCTGGTGCTGGGAGACGACGAAATTCAGTGGACAGTGGACTGGGATCCTAATACGCTACCTGTTTGCTATGCGGTTACAGAGCACAACGGGAGTGTGCTGCCCATTCTGTGTGTTGGATTCTTCCTGTGTGGCTGGTCGTTGGGAATCGCAGCTGCCGCCGCTAATTATGTGGGAGTTTTTCACATGCTGAAAATCATGCCTGAATGCTGACGGGACAAGCCGGACGGGCAAGTTGCCAATCGGACTTGTGTTGGAGAGCAGATTTGACAATTATGGTGGCACACACGTGGTGGTTAACATGATATGAAATCTCAGTGCTTGCTCTGCCGGACCCGTGCTGACACGTATACTGGAGGGTAGGGGAGTCCGCGGGTGTCGCTGAGTCAGCAACGGGGACAGTTGGATGGACCCGGGCAGTTTACTGAGATTTGACTCCGAAGTTGGCGTTATAGTGGCAGGCGGCTTGGGTGTGATGGACACGGCGCACTAGAGAGTGCTGCAACTATATTGCTGGAGGGCTGAGCCGCAAGGACTGCTACCAACGTGAGACCGGCACGGGTGTGGGGCAAAGCTGGCAGGCCTTAGATTCTTAAGACGGTAGAAAAGAAGATGTGGGGCAGGGGGGAGGGCAGGGTCGTTGAGCGTGGATGTGTCAACATAATACTCAAGTCTCGAAGTGAGAGGATGTAAGCTGAGATGCGATCTATCATGGTAGCAGGCCTCGTGGGTCTGGGGGGGGGGTGTGGTGTCTTAGACACAACACCATGGTTTCCCCCTGACTGTGTAACGCGGTATGGAGATGGCGTGCTGGTATACGCAGCTCAGACACAGTGAAATCAAGACACGCAAAGAAGTCAGTCCGGAAAAAACACCTTTCTCACAGACCAAAAAAATCCAATTAATGAACAATCCACAAAAAGACATATACAACTGGGACTGTCAGTGGGCGTAAACGGGGAACTTCGGAAAAAAAAAAGAGGGCGGGAGGGTGACAGAGATAGACACATGTCACACTCAACCGGGATGGTTATGAGATCATTGCACAGAGAACACGTGGGTGTGAAGAAATTCAGGGTGGGGAGAGGGAAAACGCGTTAGGAAACAGATCGCAAGGAACAACACAAACCGAAGCTCGAGTAATTTTGCATGGCGCGGGCAAGAACCATATATGCACGGGTCACACACAAGGGGGAGCTAGGCTTGAACACTAATAAAACAAGCACACATGAGAGACGGTGGGGGTGGACTAAGAGTTTGTTACGGATCGTTGAGGGAACATCAGGGTGGGGGTGGTATGGGGGGCTGGTAACAGCTGGGTGCAGGGGGGGGCGCCAAATATGTTGTCACGGTGGGGTGTGCTGGGCTGGGGGCCTGAGGGTGGAGGTGGAAATGAGTGAAAATGGGAGTTACTTGAATGCAAAAAACAAAAGACAATACAGTTCCTACTTGCTCGAGGTGCTGGATGAGTTGAATATCTCATGAAAGTAGTAGTTACTAGGTTGCATTTTGTTGCTTTAGTTAATAGTTCTTAATTGACTGCTTTTCATGCGATGGAGAACTGTGGAGAGAGTAGAACTATGTTCAGAATTATTCTGTATGTCAGCTGTGTTGCTCTACAATGCTCGTTGTCAGAAATGTACTGTGGAAGAGATAATTAAATGAATTGAGCAACTTGAAAGTGGCACTGATAGTTCTGTCTAACGCAGAAATTTTGGCCTGTATTAAAAATTTTTTTTTGTTTATCATCAATCTCTTGGCTGCCAGAGAATTGTTGCCCTTTGGCATTTCTATATGCCGGGGCAAAAGCACAATCTAGATTTGATTCTTCTGTGACAATGTCTGTTGTTACATGAAAACAGAATCCTCAAGTTATTTAGACAGAACTGAAATGCAGATGACAGTGTTACCACTACTTTACAATGAGTGCAAAGGAAAGCTAGTTGCATGCCCCCATTGAGGGGTTTTTACCTATTAAGCCAGTTCTACAAACATTCACTGACCCTTCAGACAACTACAGATAGATTTGGTCCAGCCCTAAAAGCTGTCAGCACAGCCCACTTTTCATGCGCAAACCGAAGAGAGTAATCAGACAACCATAGGCATGAAGCCATCACTCGACTAAGGCAGACACGGCTGCTGGTGGTACTCAGTGACCGACAGGTTCCAACCATGCTGCAGCTATGTCTTATTTGTGAGGTGAAAACAGTTAGCTATCTCGTTGAAAGTATTGTGGCATGCTTCCACTTTTAGTTTGCTGACAAACTGCTTTGTGAAATTTACTGATTAAGACACCTGAGATACCAGAAATGGCTCCATTAAAAGGGCAGTCAAGGGCTTAAATTATGTTGCTACAATAATTTAATGAATGATGTGAATTAGTACAGTGGACAGCTGTCATTGTGAAACCATACAGCACTTTTTCTTGATGAAGGGGCCAGGCACACACACACGCACGCATTGCCCCCACCTGTACCCCTTCATTGAATGTACCTGATTAAGTAGTCCAAGCTGTATGACAGTCTTTAATTTTCTTTTTTTTCCAGTCAGTCACTGTTAGGCTTTAAACAGGCCAAAAGGTAGATCTACTTTTTCATGTAGGCTGAAAAAAAAAAGTGCTGTATGGTCCTTGCTGTATATCACTATGCTCTCTCAAGTGTTACGAGCGTTCGCAAGGCAAACACTGCTTTGATTTGCTGTTGGATTGCAGTTGTCACCTCCAGGTACTTCCAGCTACCCCTCGTTTTCCCTCTTTACCTTTCTGTTACCACTGTCTTTGACTGCACGATATTGGCAACGTTCCTCCATTACCACCATGTAATCTCTTTAGTAGTCCTTTCTGGCACTTTTCATTGTGATTTGTTTCCTGCCTTTCAGTCATGAAAACAGACGGGATACGTTCTTAAGAAATGTAGCAAGAGACGCTTACTTGTAGCATATAGCTTTGGTCATGAAAGCACAGAAGTTTGAGCACTATCAATTATGATCATGATAAAAGTTGAGTGCCAGATAGATCGTTAGTTCTTTGATCAACCGAACTCTGGATTTACCAGCTATTTCTTTGGTGACCCTAAGGCTGGAACACAGGAGAAGAAGAAGAATCGTGAATCAGTCGATAAATGTGTTAGATGCAGGGTTGAAGTGTAAGGTCACATGGACTTACCAGATCCCCATGACATTGAAAAGAAGCAGTCCGTACAACTTGCAGTTTCTGTTTGAAATGGTGATGATGAGAGGAGGTAGGGGCAATGCAATGACAACCAAACAAAAGGAGGAATAAGAAAGAAAATTCTTTGAAATATGTCAGTTTCATCAGGGGCAAATTCAGTGACTACCTAGCCGTGTATGTAAGAAAGTAAATCAATGACTACCTAACCATGTATGTAAGAAAGTAAATCAATGTCTACCTAGCCATGTATGTAAGAAGTAAAATCAATGACTACCTAACCATGTATGTAAGAAAGTAAATCAAAAGACTACCTAGCCTTGTATGTAAGAAAGTAAATCAGAGACTACCTAGCCATGTATGTAAGAAAGTAAATCAAAGACTACCTAGCCATGTATGTAAGAAAGTAAATCAATGACTACCTAGCCATGTATGTAAGAAAGTAAATCAAAGACTACCTAGCCATGTATGTGAGAAAAAAGTAAATCAATGACTACCTAGCCATGTATGTAAGAAGTAAATCAAAGACTACCTAGCCATGTATGTAAGAAGTAAATCAATGACTACCTAGCCATGTATGTAAGAAAGTAAATCAAAGACTACCTAGCCATGTATGTAAGAAAGTAAATCAAAGACTACCTAACCATGTATGTAAGAAAGTAAATCAAAGACTACCTAGCCATGTATGTAAGAAAGTAAATCAGTGACTACCTAGCCATGTATGTAAGAAAGTAAATCAGTGACTACCTAGCCATGTATGTAAGAAAGTAAATCAATGACTACCTAGCCATGTATGTAGAAAGTAAATCAAAGACTACCTAGCCATGTATGTAAGAAAGTAAATCAATGACTACCTAGCCATGTATGTAAGAAAGTAAATCAAAGACTACCTAGCCATGTATGTAAGAAAGTAAATCAGTGACTACCTAGCCATGTATGTAAGAAAGTAAATCAGTGACTACCTAGCCATGTATGTAAGAAAGTAAATCAAAGACTACCTAGCCATGTATGTAAGAAAGTAAATCAGTGACTACCTAGCCTTGTATGTAAGAAAGTAAAGAAGAAAAAATAACTGGAAGCTATGACATCTGAAAAAAAAAAGAAAAACACCAAAAAAAGAAAAAGAAAAATCACACCCAATGACTGTAACTGATATGGTTATAACTTTGCTGTTAAAAAGAACACTGACTAAATGCAACATGGCAGGTCAAGGGAACAACAAATGTCTGACTGGATTTTGGAAACTGAAATGTGGCAGAAACTGAGTGAAGCAAACACACACCAGCTTGACAGGCAACATTAGAACAACAGCTGGAAAATGATAGTGAAGTGTGCAGTTGTGAAGAACTATTTTTCATATGCAGGCAAACAAACTCATAAAATCACTACATCATGGATATCAGGATAGCAGCGTAGAAATTTTCAGCATTTGTTCGAGGAAATGAAGAATTGAAGAATATGGTTGGAGTCAATATCCAACCAGTTGAACTCACTTTTCTGGTGTGTGGGTATTGGTCCTGAAACATGAACACAAGACCAGTGTATTTTGCAGTGAGTTAACACAGCAGAGTTGACAGATCTAAGAAATAATACAAAAAAATAGGGAATAGACCAGTGTATTTTGCAGTTAGTTAACACAGCAGAGTTGACAGATCTAAGAAATAATACAAAATAGGGAATGTTAAGACATGCCTTAATAGTTGCTAAGTATATTCTTCAAAGAAAGATGAATTTAAAGATAAGGCAGGTGAGGACATTCCACAATGAAAAGATGCAATACGTGAATGAACCCTGATTTTACAATATGAAAGCACTTTCCCCTGGCTGATGGTGTTTCGGCACCAACGTCAAGACACAGAGTGTTGTCCGTCAAGATGACTGGCTCATACAGTTGACCTTTGTAATGCATGTGCATGGTCCTGATGGAATGTTTCCCTTTCACTGTTCTTGTAGGCTCGCTCTGAGGAGATCTCTGCCGACTTCCTGGTCCAACAACCGGTAAGTGGCTGTCTTCTTCATTCTTCTGTCCCAAAACTTAAAAAAACTGACAGTCTTTCTGCTTTCTGCGCCACAAATAACATACAGAATTATCTGCAGTGGATAGGGAATATATACAGAATTAAACTTGTACATATTAACTTTTGTTGAATTTAGAACAGTTTGTGGAGAAAGATAAGTAAATGGTGAAAAGGATTTTGTGTATTTCTGTCACATCTTTCATGCACACCATGCCAGCAGGGCATGACGGTTACAGAATTTGAGACTTGTTTTTTCTTTAAGTGATGCCCATTCATGATACATCCAGGTGTCAGTGAGAGACAGACGCATATTCTGTTGGTCAGGCATTGGAACACCACTGTCAGAGAAGTGTTCTTCAATTAGTGAACACTGCCAGAGAAGCGTCCTTTAATTAGCAAACTGTCAGAGGTGTCCTTTAATTAATGAACACTGTCAGAGATGTGTCCTTTAATTAATGAACACTGTCAGGGAAGTGTATTGAAAGTAGTGAACACTTTCAGAGAGGCATCCTTTGATTAATGAACACTTTCAGAGGTGTTCTTTAATTAGTGAACACTTCAGAAAAGCGTCCTTTAACCAGTGAACACTGTCTGAGATGCATTCTTTAATAAGTGGATTATGGGTACCTACCGGTTCCAGTCTTCCTACTCGACCCTGTAGCACTCTCGTTTCTTGTTGGGAACCAGCCAGGGCCGAAATATCCACAGGTGTCTTTGGTGAGAATCTAACCCACTATCTCCCAGTCTGCAAACATGAGCTGCTAGCTACTGTGCATGGCAGCTGGTTGAATAAGAAAAAGAAACAATTAACGTGACATGGCAGACATCACAGCTTTCAGTCTTCAGTCATACTCAACAGGATAAGAGTGTTGTTAACAGGCCTGTCTTTATAGAACATAAACAGTGTTGGTGATTTATGACCGAAGAATGAACGGTGGCCTGACTTCGCCCATTTCAGACTGTAGAAAGGTGGTCCTCTCCGTCAGAGTTTGTCACAAAAAACTAGATTTTCTCTTAACGTATGAAAACATCAGACTTCAGCTTCTCTCTTCTTCATGCCTTGGCTCAAAGTGTGGTGTGGAGATTAGACTGTAACATCCAGATGGGAAGAATGTATGATCAGAGTCAGTATCAAGATAAATGTAGCAATAAGTTCAACTGCCTCATCTCCCAGTTTCTGTGTTGAATACATTCAGCGTACAGTTTGGGCCAAACTCTGCAGATTTTACTGCTCAATGTTATGAGGCATTAGTTGTTGCAGAAGAAGTAATCTGTGACAGCACCTTTCCAACTTGTTGGAAAATACACCCAAATAGTTACCACAATCCGCAGAACTGACCACATTCCTTTTCTTGCGTGTATCTGAAGCTGTTCTCCATGTTTCTGATGCTGTATCATGGACAGTTGTGTTCTTTGATGTTTGACAAGATGCACTGGCATGATTTTTTTGTTTGTGTCTCCCAAATGAAGGAGGAACTTTGTAACTATCTGACAACCATGTGACATGTTCCTTGTAATAGTCCAACGATGTGTGAATAATTTTTAGGGCTTTCTGAGCGTGCCATTTCCATGGGCGGGGAGCAGGGGAGGGGGCAGGCTGGGTGATGTGAGGGGATCCTAGGTTCGGATCAACATCTAGTTATCCTGTTTGGACTGATTCTTTGAACAAGACACAAATCTATATTCACATCATTTTGCACACACTGTGAGTCCCATAAGTATGTTGAGAGTAATTTTATGTGATTCTCCATCCCCTCTTTCCTGCCCAATTGCCCAGTTTATCTCGTTCTGTCAAAAAACTCAAAGACAGCTGCAGAGTTGGTTTGACTAGTCACAGACTAAATGTGGCTGCATGTTCCTGACCAGGTGGGCGCCACTGAGGAGATGATCACACCTGACATGGTGGATAACCTGCGTGCCGGGGCTCCAGGTGCCGGGGCTCCCTACCAGACTGTCGACTTCCGCTTCCAAGTTGGACCTGTCTTCAACTATGTATCAGGTGAGTGGAAACGAGTTCTGGTTATGGGAAATGTCGTCTTTCTCTTTTTTCTTTTCAAATTGGTGTCCAAACTTCTACTGTCACAACAGCTTTATTATTGTTATGTCACCCACATAACACAACTTTTTAAGAACTTATCCTGTCACTGTTAGCACCCGCAGCTTGCAGGGGTAAACTGGTGTCTGTCATCAGACCACCCCCACCAAGAAGAAACAGTGCCTTGTGGAACTTCATCCTGGTTAACTCCCTTCTGTTCTTTCCCCTCAAACAAAAATGGCAATTGTTAGTGCTCGTATTCACTCACTTCTGAAAGCATTCTGTAAATTGCGAGTTTGGTGCATGTCCACATATCCTCCGCACTCCCCTCCCCCTTTCTTGTGGTTTTGGTTTAGACCTCATGAAAATAATCTTGGATCCCCCTGACATAATCAGATCTGCCCCAGCATGTATTTTTTTCGCATTGACATGATTTTTTTCATACGCCAGCATAAAATCAAAGCTGGATGTTTCCAAGAAGACCGTATTGATTATGAACTGTACACTTAACAAAATAAGTATTGTTGTCAGCACAGTGTTTGCAGGTGGTGTCCTGCTTATGTTAGATCAGGACAGGTGCCACTGGACTCCACCAAAGTGAGTCAGCAGCAGTGCCCTGTGTGTGCTCTGGTGGATGTTCTCTTGATGACCAGACACTGACAGCTCCCTAAGGGCTGCTGGAGCTTGAACTGTGGCTGGCTGCTAACATGAACAAGCTGAAATGAGAGCAGCACAGAAGCAATGTCATTGATAGAACATGGAAAAGGAGACATGCACACACACAAATAAGAAATAAAGGAGAAAGACCACTCTTTGCTCATACCACATATTCACAGATGGATTGACATGTATGTTTTAAGATGCAAGCATGTACAAATGGATGCACACATACACACACACACACACACACACACACACACACACACACACACACACATTCACTTTCTGTCTCATGCACACCACACATACTTGCATATGCTTGTACACTCATACATATTTGCAAGCATGTATATGGGCATGTGCACACATGCACGCACGCACGCGCACACACACACACACACACAGACACACACACAGACACACACACACACACACACAGGCACACACACACACAGACACACACACACACAGACACACACGCACGCACGCACGCACGCACGCAATCACGCACGCACGCACACACTGTCACATACACACACACACACACACACACACACACACACACACAAATATCTACATTCACATAGATTCGCACTTGCACATACACGGTCGGTAAATTCATATCTAAAAATAAGTGAATTGTATCCATCACAGCTATGGTGCGAACACCTTCGGGCAAAGAAGACTACCCGAAGATTGAAGATAATGGTGATGGCACCGTGACGGTGAGGTACCAGCCCACAGAAACTGGACAGCATGAGCTTCACATCATGTACAACAACCAGAGTATAGAAGGTAGACTGTTGCAATGCATATCACCAAACTGTTCATGTGCATGTATGGAGTTCACAGTGCTGTGATTGCTGTCGCTCATTGTAGGACAAGATGTACTAGACTGGTAAAGAAAACTAATGATAAATCACAAATGTGGTAGAATCTGTGGCAAAATAAATGTCAGTCTGGCTGTCAGCTGTTTGAGTCCCTATTAAGTTATATCATTACTATCATCATAAACATATATCTTGACTTCATCAAAATGAGACTGTAGGCTCTTACTAATTCATAGGGAGAGGGGTGGTGTGTTGTGACTTGAAATGGATAAAAAAAGAAATACAAAGAAAGGAGTGGTATTCATAGAAAAATGATGGTGTTGAAAGTGAAGTGTGTGTTTGTTGCTGTGTTGCAACTGTTACTGAATCACATCAGATACTGGAAATGACGTTTCCTGCATTGTTTATTCATTTTTTTTCTTTTTTTTATTGAAATTTTTTTTTTTTTTTGTAATGAAGATCAAAATTGTGTGGAAAGAAATTCACTATGAAAAGGAATAGATGAAGACTTAATACTTCTTGAAATCTTTATAAAAACAAGTGCTTGTAAAGTGGAATTGTTTAAAATGTCATTTGAAATAAGCGTGTCATGATTATTTGAAAAAAGACTAGAAAGCCATTTGGGCTCTATGTTCTGTTAGATGATATCAGAATGAGAAATCAGCACATGTTTTTTTTGCTTGGTTTTGGTACTGATTTCTTGATAGGGAAGCCTGGGGTACTATATAGAATCAGAGAGATGTCTTGGAAACACTGTGTGACATTTACAGATAGAGAGATGTCATGTCTGAGGTTCAGTACTGTAAATACACAGTTGAAAATTGTGTGCAAGGAAGGATCAGTCAAGGAAGTATATGTATGTATATGGATGCATTTGATGATGTGAGACTGGAAATGACAGCACAAATCTGCCTGTTGATTTTTGTTTTTGTTTTTCTTAGTTTACATCCTTTTTTAAGTGCCATGACTTAAGATGATTTGAGGTCAAATATATAAGTTATAAACTGAATGTTTTAGTGATGACCAAAATTGAACATTGGTTACTTAATCCTTGAATGAATGGACACAAGCACAACGCAAGAAGTGTGCATTGTAATGCATCTTTTTAAAGAGAAATGAATATAGTTTCATAGGAAACCAATAACAAGTAAAAAATGTGTGGCTTAATCATTCATTCTTTTGCAGATCTTTAATAATATTTTCGTTAGATTAAAAAAAAAGGTAAATGTTTTCTTTTTTGAGATCATGAAAAAAAAATTTCTTCATTGCTTTGTAGCTGAGATTTATGATGTCAGTGATCCCCTACAGTTCATTTTAGGTGAACTGTTTTTTGAGCTGCTACGGTATGAAATACTCTATATAATATAGCTCTGAACTCAAGACTTTATCAACATACACATGCACAGCTGGGAAAGAAGAATTTGATGCTGAAAATTTTAAATGAATAATTCACAGCCAAATGCCAGCAAAATCCAAGCTTGTGATATTTGAGATGGCAACACTGATGACAGATTATGAGCATAGTAAAATGATATTTTTCAGCTTAGATTTCAGTTCTGATGCAATAAGAATTACCTCTTGTGTTGTCTTATTGTATTATTTCAGTCATGCAATTTCATATGAATATGATTTACATATTCAGGAGCAGTTGAAAGTGTCATTATTGAATTTGTTTTGATTCCCAAAGGAATAAACTGGTGAGAGTTAATGATGTTAATTGCGTTAATGTGGAGACTGCTGATGTGCTGTTGCAGGCAGTCCTTTCATATTCCGTGTGGATGCGGTGAACAGCGGCTATGTGACAGCTTATGGCCCTGGGCTGAGTCATGGTGTTGTGGACGAACCTGCCTACTTCACCATCAACACCAAGCAGGCTGGACCAGGTGAGACTGAACAGCCACAAAACAAAGTATGTCAAGGTGGACAGGCTGGACCAGGTGAGACTGAACCGCCACAAAACAAAGTATGTCAAGGTGGACAAGCTGGACCAGGTGAGACTGAACAGCCACAAAACAAAGTATGTCAAGGTGGACAGGCCGGACCAGGTGAGACTGAACAGCCACAAAACAAAATATGTCAAGGTGGACAGGCTGGACCAGGTGAGACTGAACAGCCACAAAACAAACTATGTCAAGGTGGACAAACGAACGAAAGCTAATCCGTGGACGATGGCTTCTTGTAAAAACGAAAAAACTAAAAAACCTGACTTGCAAAATTTCGAAAGAGAGGGGGTTAGTTACCGCCAAGGACACAGACAAACATCACACAGGACAAGACACTTGTCTACAAGACACAGTCTTGTCCTGTGCTATGTTTGTCTGTGTCCTTGGCGGTAACTAACACCCTCCCTTTCGAAATTTTGCCTCATTTTCCACCCTCAGTCACCCTGCTTTGAAACTGACTTGCAAAACATTTTCACCGTCATGTTATCTCATGTGCAACAGGTTGATAGGGTTTTGTGAATTAGTGTGTGTTCTTGTCTGAGTTTTCCTTGCCACATTTCAAGGGGAAAATTGACAAGGAGTTGACAAGGGGAAATTCTCCAAATTCTTCTTCCTCCTGGTGAACACCTTTGACTTCTTGAAGATTACTCCTCACTTGAAAGAGCAAAAAAAGGAAAGAAAAAAACCAAAAGGAGCAACACAACAAAATAGAGCCAGAGCCAGACAACTACCTTCTGCTGTAAGAAATATGGCCACTGGCGTGCAGCACATGGTTCAGCTCCATGTAACTAAAACTCTGGCGCAATCCTGGACACAGCCTAGTGCCATGCCTGGGCCTGCAGTGTACCACACTCTACCAAACAAGCAAAACCAAAAGTGTGGTGGCGAGCAGGGGTAGGGGTGGGTAAGAGAGTGAAGAGAGGTTGTGTTAGTTTCTGTGTTCAATTGACTCCATAAAGAGTACAGATTACTGCCTCTTCTGAGAGCATGTTTTACTTCACTATAATTCTTCATGGCACATCTCTGCATATGTGCCAGTTCATGCTGAGTATTTCAACATTTCCCAAACCCATGCAATGCTAATATAGATAACAGAACTGTAGTATGTGTTTGTGAACATCTGTGTGCATAATATTGAAGGGAGATCACTCAATAGAACACCTGTGCAGATACCAACCTTGGAGATAACAAAAAAAGCAACAACACTCCGCACGTCACTGGTCATGGGATTCAGAGGCTCTAACCTGTAGCCCTTTCATTAAGAGTTAAATGTTCTGACCACTCAGATGCCATTTCTGTTACCAAACTGTTTGGAAAGTGCAAGATGTTTTGACTGAGTATAAGACTAGTATTAAGTCTTTGTCAGTAGTTGCAGTGGTTATCAGCAGTTCTTTTGTCATGTTAATCATGAAGGCAACTTATTCCCACCCGTACTTGAAATCAGAATGTGTAGGTTGTTTTTGTCTCTGAACTGAGTGCACTGATTCTTTTGTGGCATAAGACTGCATGGCAGTTGAAAATAGACCCCATGTTTTCCCTTTCCTCTGAACATGTTCATCGAGTTGGCTGAAATACTATTGTGGCTTCTTTAGTAATGTCTCTTGACTGAATGATTTCACTTTGCTCCTGTTTGGTTTTCTGAAACTAAGAGCACACTATATTGATTAATTGATTGATTTTTTAATCTTTTTACTCAAATATGAAAGAATATTACGGTCAGCTACCTGTGCATGACGTCATTCGGATATTTCACACACCGGAAAGTTCAAAGTACTGTATTTTCTTGTTTGTTTTTCTGGCTTGCATTATGGCAACAATTGCTTCCCTTTGCCTGCATGCACAAGGCCAGTGCCACAGAATAGTTATTACAGCCTGCTGATTCTGTGCTGCAGGTGGCCTGTCTCTGGCAGTGGAGGGGCCCTCCAAGACAGAGATCAAATGTGTGGACAACCAGGATGGCACCTGCACCGTGTCCTACCTGCCCACGGCCCCCGGCGAATACGCCATCACCGTCAAGTTTGCCGATAAGGACATCGCTGGCTCCCCCTTCACTGCCAAGATTGCGCGTGAGTGATTAGAAATGGCAGTGTTACATTTTCTATATTTGCAGACACCATTTTGTGCAGGACATGTTCCAGTTAATGATGGGATAGTTGTCACTTTCTTCAGAAGTGCAACAGTTAGACGTATTTCCCAAAATGTTTTATTGGTCTCATGCATTTCTTTTCTAAGAGATTTGAAATAAACTCTCTCAGTGATAAGGTAAATTAACATACCTGCATCTTAAATACTAAGGAAATTTAAAGTGAAAGTATTAGTTTTTACTTACAAGAGTCCCGCAGGATGAATCTTCCCTGAAGATGGAGTATGGCTGCCTTAACAGCGGGATAAAAAACAGTCATGCACACAAAACTCCACTCCCTTTGTTGGACAGATGGGATTAATACTTGCCTGTCTATATAGGTAGTGTTCGCAGAAGTATCAGCCTGCGTACGCAGAGAAGAAGAAGATGAAACCCTTCAGGGAACGTCTGTGTTGTGGATGGAGAGAGCAATGCTCTCTTTCCATGATTTCTTGGTCTAGACATGGTAGACCTTTTTACAGTTAACTGCTCCAGTGACCATTAGATTAGGTACTGTAAGCTTTAACCTTTTAACTTCACTTTTCCCATTCACCAAAGTAAAGCCAAAACGCCGAAATCTTTTTTTTTCTCCTCTGACAGCAGTCGGGGTACCTCTGACTAAAACCATCAAATGTGTCTAGTCTCCTTGCTGTAAATCCAGTACATGTTCATACCCAGTTACTGTTTTGTTGGCATATTGCCTTCATTGTAATTTCTGTTTACAGTGATGTACTACCCACATTTTTGCATGCTGTGTGAAGCGCTGACGGTCCATTTTCTGTGTCCTGGTGTTGGCAGCAAGGACAGGGGAGCCCCGCAAGCGTGCCCAGTTTTCTGTGGGCACCAGCAGTGAGGTCTCCCTCAAGGTGACGGAGACGGACATCTCTGATCTCACCGCCACTGTGCGCAGTCCTTCCGGCCGTGAGGAGCCCTGTCTGCTGAAACGCCTGGCCAATGGACACTTGGGTCAGTTCATGTGTGGGATGTTGGGGAGTCATCGTAATTTCTGGACTAGAAGGCACTTTGGAATTATGGGGCATTCCTTAATTTTCATGGGAAAAAAAATCAGTGTTTTGTATAAAATAAGATGCTTTGGAATGTAAGACGCACAACTGTAACCGCATGCAAAATAGCAGTTTGGGGTTTCATACAGGAAATATAAATGTGACCGTAGCTGAGCACTTACAGCTGGAACTGCCATGGTATGCGTGCTGGATTAATGTGTTCATGGGATAATCAGTGGTTTGGGGAGTGGGGTGGGTGGGGCGTTGACACACACCTTGATCATGATTGCAGCTCGTTCATGCAATCTGGCCAATATAATTGGTTGCCAGAACTCACTGAACCATGCAGGCGGCACCTGGGATTTTAAATCGCCTTGGTCAGAATTTTGGAAAAAAAAAAGAGAAGTGGCCTCTTAGTCTGGAAACTATGGTGTATTGTCAGGTGATGCGTTTTGTTTGTGTTTGTGTTGTGATATTTTTTTTTTTTGTGTGAGTGTTTACCTATGGTGTGTTGTGTTTTAGTATTCCTGATGAATGATCAAAATGTACATACTGAAACTGATGTTACACTAAGATAAGAGCACCAAGTTCAGCACAGGTCGTGTTGAACTGTGTCTTTATTTTGTTTGTTTTTTTAATTCTCTGCACAATGCTTTCAGGTATAGAAGGAGAAAAAATGTGTGTGTGTGTGTGTGTGTGTGTGTGTGTTTGTGTGTGTGTTTGCATGTGTTTGTGTGTGTTTGTGCATATGTGTGTTTGTGTGTATGCACATGTGTGTGTGTGTGTGTGCATATGTGTTTGTGTGTGTGTGTGTTTATGTGTGTGTGTATGTGTTTTGTGTGTGTGTGTGTGTGTTGGATTTTGTGTGTGCGTGTGCGTTTATGTGTGTGTTTGTGTCTGTGTGTTTGTTTGTTGTGTGTGTGTGTGTGTGTGTGTGTGTGTGTGTGATATGGTGTCACAAATGCTGACTTGTTTCTTCATCTCTTACATCAACATGTCTTCGACAGTAGAATGAAAACTTCCCTGTTTTTATGTCAGCAGTAGCTACTGACTCTGAAAGAAAAATTAAAAGGCTTTCAAATCATTTCCTTGTAACCCCCACCACCCGAAAAGTAGTGCGTGTGAGTTATCCTGAGTTCACGTGAACAAGGACAACAATGTTCTCACTCAATTAATCAAATTAAGAAAAAAAGAGATTTGAAGTTTACAATTTTTTTATTTCCTTTTATTACTTCTTTCTTTTGGCAACGAGTAAATAAGACAATTACTAGTACATAATATTCTTATTTTTGAACCGTTGGCTACATTGAAAGAAAATGCAATTTGGATTATGAACAAACATGAAAAGCGCAGACACTGCAACCAACACACACAGAGAACCATGTTTTACTAACCTACACCATCACAATGAAATATCATTACACTCAGAACAACGTTTTTTTTAACATAACCATTGGGCATACAGTACATAAGACAAAGGCTCTTCAAAAATACAATTACAACCTCAACATTGGAAACAAAAACAGAATTACCCAGAGTCAATACTCAAACATATACACACCCAATCATAACATTCATTTTAACAGTAGACGCACTATTGTGTTCATACACTTTGCAGACGTACTATGCAGCTTTTTTTTTTTGCAGTCACTGTTTCAGTGACCAAGAGAGATAGGAATCAACACTTGCCATCATACTTCTATAAGGACTAGGTATGATTTTCTTTTTTTTTTTCTTCCAAAATGCAACTTATGTCCCATGGAATGGGTACACCATAGACATCAATGCACAATTTCAACAGAATGGGAAAAGAGAATTCTTTTGTACGTTTTTCATTGTATTAATAAAAGAAAGAATCAAGCTTATCCCATCAAGCCATTTTACCATGACTCAGCATATGGAGACACCTCCAATTTCATGTAATGACAGAGAAAAGCCCAGCCATTTCAACCAGTGATCAATGAATTAGACTTCAACTCTACTAACAACAGTTATACATCTCTCGTAATTTATGAAACGCTGCATCTACCAGACAATAATTTTGCATCCCAACCACACAATAATCGTTATGAAGCAATTCTGTACTACAACAGAATTCTCCCATCACAACAAGTCAATTAACCGTTCAATCATCAATGACAAAAGCAAAAACATTAAACCTCACACAATCTTAATTTTTTTTTTTTTCCGTTACACTAATGCCAATGAACTAAATGTAAAAAGAAAACTTAATGAAACAGAACAAAAGGTCTGACAACGACCGGCGCTTAACCAATTTCAACTAATTTTAATCAAACAAGGAAACTACAATGTTCTGAACTTTTTAATCCCCAAAACTCCATTTCGTCATTTGTTTCTTCAATTAACTATACTAATCTTTTATCAAAAACACCTAAAATAACATAACATACCTGATTTAATATCTGCATGAACCCTCCACGTTGGTTCAATCCTCCACGCAATGTGCCACTCCTGGCATGCGATTGTCATTAACGGAAGTTGTCATTACTTCTTTTTTATCATTACTTCCGTTTACACATTTATTTTCCTTCATTTCTATTTACCACCCATAATAAGAATAATAACAAAATATCATAACTGCCTATAATGAATTAATAAAAAATGATCATTAACAATCTTACTAATTTCGATCTACAATTTTGACTTTCTACTCTGATGTGTCACCATTTCTGATTCACATTCCTTGATGTTTCCAAGGGGCTGGCATGGGAAGGTTGAGGGACAATTAAGAGGGGAGCTCTCTGTAGTTGAGTCATGTTTATAGCCCGGCCGACTCAGAGGTCACATCAGGGTCATTAAATGTGTGGGACCCACAGCTAGATGCCA
Source organism: Conus betulinus (assembly GCA_016801955.1). Lineage (NCBI taxonomy): Eukaryota > Metazoa > Mollusca > Gastropoda > Neogastropoda > Conidae > Conus > Conus betulinus. Next base: position 22,539 of record JADBJO010016755.1, on the reverse strand, counting down.
AAGAATACCACTTTGATTAAAAGCTGGCTGGCTGTCAGATTCTACACACCACTTGCGCTGTTTTTTTTGTTTTGTTTTTTTTCAATTCAGATCAGTTTTAGGAGGGAAGGGATGTGGCGGGGGAAACTTTTTGTGTTGCTGATAGCGTGCAGAACATAAGAAAGAGAAATGTGAAGTTAGTGTGAGAACAATATAGGCTTCAGTTGTCTGTGAGAGATAGTGTTGTAGGTTTGTTTTTCCGTCCAAGTTATCCTTAATGTGTTTATAATCAAAATGTTAACAGTATTTTTCTTAGGCAGACATTGTTTTTTTGTTTGCTGTTTGGAGGTAACACTTTTGTACATCTGAAGACATTTGTTTTAAAAAAGTCTATTTTTGCACATTTGTAGAAATATTGCTCTCTTTTCTGCTGTCAAAATGAGGTTTACATCTTCACCACATTCATGCATATCCAGTTGTGAAAGAAAGAAACAGTGTGAATGTAACTTAGTTTTTTTTTATCTCTCATATTAATTAGATTGTTGAAAGAAAGTAGCACTGTGAAGTATGACAGGACGAAAAAAAAAATCTTTGTGAATAGTTAACAAGATGCAAAGCATATAAACGTACTCCCAGTTTATCCTGAATATGCGTGAGATATTCCATAAAGAGGAAATACTGTCTTGGGCTGGTGTAACCGTTAGTGATGGCTATTTTGGTAAACATCGGCCATCATCTGTGACCTGTAATGAACATACTTACAAATTTTCAGAAAGATCAGCCAAGCACTTTTCTGAGATTTTCCATAAAGAAGGAAACCATTATGGGCCGTTAGTAACGGCTATAATAGTAAACTAAAACATCAGGCATCATGTGTGCCCATAATGAACATACTTACAAATTTTCAGAAATATTGGCCACATACTTTCTAAGATATTTCATTAAAAAAAAGAAGAACAGTAATGAGCCGTTATAGCCGTTAGTAAAGGATATAACTGTACACTAAAACATCAGGCATATCCGCGACCCAAATGAACATGCCTACAAATTTTCAGAAAGATCAGCCAAGTACTTTCTGAGACATTGCATAAAAAAGAAGAAACCCGTACGGCCATTATAGCTGTTAGTAACAGCCGTAATGGGTAACTGAAGCACTGGGCATCATCCGTGACCCATATGAACATACCTACATATTTTCAGAAAGATAGGCCACATACTTTCTGAGGAATTCCATCAACAAGAAAACTGTTGTGGGCCCATTTTAGCCATTAGTAACAGCTATTATGGTTAAATACAACATCAGGCATTATCCGTGACCCATAATGAACATACCTACAAATTTCAGAAAGATTGGCCAAGTACTTTCTGAGATATTCCATAAAAAAAGAAAACTGTTTATGGGCACTTGTAGCCTGTTTAGTAATGGCAATAATGGTAAAATAAAACATCAGGTGTCATCTGTCGCCATAATGAACATACCCACAAATTTTCAGAAAGGTCAGCCAAGTACTTTCTGAGACATTCCATAAAGAAGAAAAATGTTTATGGGCTGTTATAGCCCTTAGTAACAGCGATAATGGGTAAAATAGCACATTGGGCATCATCCCTGACCCATAATGAAGATCCCTACAATTTTTCAGAAAGATCGGCCAAGTACATTCTGAGATATTCCATAAAGAAGAAAAAACTGTTATGGGCAGTTATAGCCATCAGTAATGGCTATAACGGTAATTTAAAACATCAGGCATCATCTGTGACCCATAATGTACATAGCTGCTAATTTTCAGAAAAATCGACAGTGTGCTTTCTGAAAGATTCCATAAAGAAAAACAACCATTATGGGCTGTTATAGCCGTTAGTAACAGCTATAACGGTAAACTAAAACATTGGGCATCATTCGTAACCCATAGTGAACATACCCGCTAATTTTCACAAAGATCGTTAAGTACTTTCTGAGATACTCCATAAAGAAAGAGAACTGTTACAGGCTGTTACAGCCGTTAGTAATGGCTCTGATGTAAACTAAAACATCGGGCATCATACGTGACCCATAATAAACATACTTGCTAATTTCACAAAGATCAGCCGAGTGCTTTCTGAGATTTCCATAAAGAAGAGAAAACCGTTATAGGCCGTTACAGCCGTTAGTAACATCTATAACGGTAAGTTTGAAACATCGGGCATCATTCGTGACCCATAATGAACATGCCTACAAATTTTACAGAATGATTGACCCCAGTAGTAGTTTGTCTGGAGCGAGTGGACACACATTGTTGACCACAGGACGGGGACACACCACACACACACACCCACACACACACACACAAAACATTTCTTCGTTCCCATTCTAAAAGTACCCCCAACCTGTTCTATAAGAACTGGGAGTACAAAATGTACAGTCTGTTTGTGTCCTGCAAGATCCTTTTCCTTCTTGGTAGCACCAGTGTCACAAAGCCAAGGTCACTGTGACCCGTCACAAAGAAAGAGAACATCCCGTCCATGACTGCAAGCCGTGGTCGCATCCTCAGTTGACTTCTTGCAACTTTTTATCTTTTTTTAAAAAAAATTTATTCTTTTTTGTTTGGCAAGAAAAATTGGCAAGGAAGCGCATTAAGATGTCTCAAAAGTTTGCAATTTTTCTCAAGTTATCTGTCAACAACCAGCGAAAAATGTGCCTTATTGTTGGAGAGTTTTTTGTTGGTAACCGGTCCCCATGGAAATGCCTTTGGACATCAGCTCTCTGATAAATACACTGTTTTTAATTGTAACATTTTTAAAAGATGGTAATTAGTAGTCAGTGTTTTGACCTGTGAAGAGGGTAACATGCAGTCAGTTTTAAATGCCTCTCTTTCAGAGTTACCAATTCATTATCTGTGATATGTACTTGGATCAGCTGGATCTCCATAGTGTTCATTTCAGTCATGCAAAATGGTTTAGAGATGTTGTTGGCCAAAGCATCCTTCCTGGGCTCACTTTATTACCTCTTCAACATTCATCAGTTGTCTAATGTATCAGGTAAGATGGTTGTGGAAAAGGAGTTGTGGTTGTGGCTGTATGCAGTGTCTGTGCCAGACAGTATTTGTGGTTTCTGAATCACTGAGAAGAGTCTGTCTGTCTTGCTTGCCCTACAGATTATGTTTGTTTTGTCCAAATCATAGTCACTGTGGTGCGGTATCAGAGGGACTGTGCCTAAAACGCTTTTTCTCACATCGTCGGCAGATGTTCTGCGTATACTGGGCGTGTGAAGAGACCTGTGAGTGTTTTGCGGGAGGCAGTCGGTTGGAGTCACACTAAAGCTCACCGATGTACCCGGATTACATCATCTGTATCAGGGTTAGGTACATCCCTGGCTGTCTGGCCCAATGAGGCCCCAAGGGAGCGTTTGCGTGGACTGAAGAGAACAAGGGGTGGGGGGCATGCATCCCACGGTGCCCGACCAAAAGATGTAGAACCGGCAGGTCATCAAGACGGGTATCACTGAACTATAGCCAGCTGGGGAACTGATTCGGATGCTCCTACGCCAGCTAGAGAAGTCCTTTGTCTTGTTGGTGTGCGGGGTGCAGCATCTGAAGAAGATAAGAAGTGTTATGCCAGAAGATGTGCGTTGGGGTTATGAAAAACTGATAGGAGGGAATGTGTTTTGACTTGACTAAACTTTCTGTGTAGAATATCTGGTATTGTGCCCGTCTAAGTCGGCAAGGACTTATTGAGCTTCTTGGGGAAAGGAAGTCAATCAGAAAACTGTAATAGTAGGCGGGATGAAGGGTCAGTGTATAATCACATCATCAACAAGGTTGGTAACCAGAAACAAGGGTTACCTGAAAGAATGACAGCAGATGCCGAGGGGGGGAGGTGCGGGCATTTTCGATAGAAACTTGCTGACTCCTGGACAGGACGGGGGGGGACCGCAGTGTCATCACGATGAGCTGTGACTAGCTATCAGATTATGGGGGAAGATACTTTGGACGCGAAATGGGGAGAATACGACATGTAGAAGTACAAAAAATACAAAAGCTAACGAGAATGCGCTGAAAGGGTAGGATTGGGGGGCACACATGGTTGTACTGAGGATGCACAAAAAACATGGGCAGGATACAAGAATGACCATACTGGTAAAAGGGGGTCGCTAAATCGAAATGCTAATGCACGTTATGTCCTTCAGCAGAAGAGTGGCGTGGGGAATAGGGGGTTGAAGGAGTGCAGCAAGAGGACTCAGCACTGCGAACCTCGTCCAGCGCAGGGGACACATGTTGTGTTTTACCTACAATAGGAAGTGGGGTGAGGACCCGGTGCAATCTCTTGCCGGTGGTTAGAGAAGATCACCAACCCCTGTCTTTGATCTACTACACTTCCAGATTACAAACACTTGTCTTGGTTCTCTCTTCCAACTACAACAGTAAACATCCTCTTGGAGAGGAGGACATTCTGTGAGAGACGGATTCAAGACACTCTCCATACTGGTAGTCCTCGAGGCTAGTGGGTTAACATCACTCGCCCCTCTGCGCTGATACTTCAAACCCCAGGCTACAGTCTCTGCCTGGAGCAAATTAACTCACTTATTTAGTTTAGACGGCACGCACACCATCACCCCGTGATCAGACCGAGCGCTGCCCGGATCTGAGGTCTCGAAGTGACGATCTCGACTGGCTGCCGACTCATTCAAACTTCACTATATTTCACAAGCATTACTAGTCCTATTCCACATCAGGAATTCATAATGGCAAACAAGGATTCTTGACATGGAATGACCTCCCGGAAGCTCCGAAAGACTTACTTCCGCGGTCCATCAACACCAAGTTCTGATTCGTCCTCAAATTTCCATGAGCGTAAATTTCGCTAATTGCGTAAGATCTTTTTGGGGGGGGGGACCAGTCCCCAGTCCCAGGATTTCAATGAACCAACACAAACTCTGACGCCCATTCATTTAATACTCTTCTACTGTTACTTAACCTGTCCGGATGGCTCTATGGCTATCAAATAACCTGCCTTTGTACCGCTATTTCGTCAGGAGATCATTTCGATCCACATATCTGATAATATTGAACTCTGCCTAACCTTTTTACAGAAGCCCCGCTCTCGGCCAAGCAAACAACGGGTATCCACTAATGTGGACAATGCACTCAATAAAGAAACAAAGCAAAATTGGCAAAATCGTTGGCAAAAGATTAACTTCCTTCCATCCTCTCAGGACGATGGCGCGGACACAGTGGAGACAACAAGCACACAAGTCCTAGCCACAGGAACTTAGACTGCGCAGTTTAGGCAATAAGATTACATTCTCTCTTTCGGCCCAGCCGTGAAAAGCGGGCACAGTCTAGATTGATGGCAGTAAACGTGTTCAGTTTTCGCTTGGATGGCTGGGTGGTTAATGTCAGAAGCGCACCGATGGTGGCGCGGGGTCAATGACAGCCACAGTACTCTACCCCGACCCATGCCGGCTGACAGACGAACAACGAAAGCAGTAGTGCGTTGAACGGCGGCAAACAGGATTAAACCCCGTGAATCTGGACCTACTTACAGCAGAGCTATCACGCGCCATGGACTATCAGCTGCTTCACACATGGATTACACAATTATGTTAGTACAGCCTCCCGCGACCAGCTCACGCTGCCCTTTGTTGACATATGACATTGGGGCAACATCCAGCGCAAGCAACCGCCCGGCAATGGGGACGACAGCGACCTTCGCAGTAGTCCAAAACCACAAGAGACACTGTCTGGCACACTGGCGCATGGCATCCAGCCACAACCACAACACTCCGTGTCCACAACACGCATCTTCACATGAGCGACAGGGAGCCACATCTGGTAAGTTAAGAAGCGGACTATGAAAAGTGAGCCCATGAAAGGCACTGCGCGTTGGCACAAACACTCTCTCTAAACCATTATTGCATGATGAATGAAACTATGAGATCCCAGCTGATCCAAGTACATATCACACGATTGAATGGGGGGGGTTAAACCTCTGACAGAGCATTTACTGACTGCATGTTACCCTTCACCAGGTCAAAACCTGACTACTTACTTACCATCGTTTTAATAAAATGTTCCCATTAAACAGGTGTTCTATAATATCATGAGAGCTGATGTCCCAAAGTAAAAAATAAAAAGAAATCGAATTTCCAACAAAAACTCTCCCAACCATAATGCACATCTATTTTCGCACACATACGAGCACCTTTTGCGCTTGTTGTTGACAGATAAAACAAAAAAATTGAATGATAACATTGAGAAAAATTGCAACAACGTTTGAGACATCTTAATGCGCTTCCTGCCCAATTTTTTTGCCAACAAAAAAGGAATAAATTTCTTTTAAAAAAAGAACAAAGCGTTGCAAGAAGTCAACTGAGGAGAGAGCAAAAAAAAGAAAAAAAAAAAAAAGACACACCCTCTCGAGAAATCCACGCTTGCAGTCATGGACTGGGATGTTCTCTTATTGCTTTGTGAAGGGTTCACATGTGACCCTTGGCTTTGTGGACACCTGTAGCTTAGGACCAAGAAGGAAAAGGATCTTGCAGGACACCACCAGAGTCCTGTACATTTTTGTACTCCCCCAGTTCTTATAGAACAGGGGGGTACTTTAGAAATGGGAACTGAAGAAATGTTTTGTGTGTGTGTGTGTGTGTGCTGTGTGTGGTGTGTGGTGTCTGATTCCCGTCTGTGGTCAAAATGTGTTCCACTCGTCGCAGACAAAAAAACCTACTGGGGGTCAATCATCTGAAAATTTGTAGGCATGTATCATTATGGGTCACGAATGATGCCCGATGTTTCAACTTACGCGTTATAGATGTTACTAACGGCTGTAACGGCCTATAACGGTTTTCTTCTTCTATAGTGGAATATCTCATTAAAGCACTCGGCTGCTCTTGTGAAATTAGCAACGTATGTTTATTATGGGTCACGTATGATGCCCGATGTTTATTTTACCATCAAGGAGCCATTTACTAACATGCTGTAACAGCCTGTAACAGTTCTTCTTCTTTATGGATATCTCAGAAAGTACTTAACCGATCTTTGTGAAAATTACGCGGGTATGTTCACTATGGGTTTACGAAATGATGCCCCATGTTTTAGTTTACCGTTATAGCCTGTTACTAACGGCTATAACAGCCCATAATGGTTGTTTTTCTTATGGAATCTTTCCAGAAAGCACACTGTCGATTTTTCTGAAAATTAGCAGCTATGTACATTATGGGTCACAGATGATGCCTGATGTTTTAATTTACCGTTTATAGCCATTACTGATGGCTATAACGGCCCATAACAGTTTTTCTTCTTTTATGGAATATCTCAGAATGTACTTGGCCTATCTTTCTGAAAAATTGTAGGGATCTTCATTATGGGTCAGGGATGATGCCCAATGTGCTAATTTTAACCATTATCGCTGTTTACTAAGGGCTATAACAGCCCATAACAATTTTCTTTCTTCTTTATGGAATGTCTCAGAAAGTACTTGGCTGACCTTTCTGAAAATTGTGGGTATGTGTTCATTAGGGCGCACAGATGACCCCTGATGTTTTATTTTACCATTATAGCCATTACTAACAGCTACAAGTGCCCTAACAGTTTTTCTTTTTTATGGAATAGCTCAGAAAGTACTTGGCCAATCTTTCTGAAAATTTGTAGGTATGTTCATTATGGGTTACGGATAATGCCTGATGTTGTATTTACCCATAATAGCTGTTACTAATGGCTAAAATGGCCCACAACAGTTTTTCTTTGTTGATGGAATTCCTCAGAAAGTATGTGGCCGTATCTTTCTGAACATATGTAGGTATGTTCATTATGGGTCACGGATGATGCCCAGTGCTTCAGTTTACCATTACGGCTGTTACTAACAGCTATAATGGCCCGTAACGGTTTCTTCTTCTTTTTATGCAATGTCTCAGAAAGACTTGGCCTGATCTTTCTGAAAATTGTGTAGGATGTTCATTTGGGTCGCGGATATGCCTGATGTTTTAGTGTACAGTTATATCCTTTACTAACGGCTATACGGCTCATTACGGTTTCTTCTTTTTTTAACTGACATATCTTAGAAAGTATGTGGCCAATATTTCTGAAAATTTGTAGGTATGTTCATTATGGGTCACAGATGATGCCTGATGTTTTAGTTTACTATTATAGCCGTTTACTAACGGCCCATAATGGTTTTCTTCTTTATGGAAATCTCAGAAAGTGCTTGGCTGATCTTCTGAAAATTTGTAAGTATGTTCATTACAGGTCACAGATGATGGCCGATGTTTACCAAAATAGCCATTACTAACGGTTACACCAGCCCAAGACAGTATTTCCTCTTTATGGAATATCTCACGCATATTCAGGATAAACTGGGAGTACGTTTATATGCTTTGCATCTTGTTAACTATTCACAAAGATTTTTTTTCGTCCTGTCATACTTCACAGTGCTACTTTCTTTCAACAATCTAATTAATATGAGAGATAAAAAAAAAACTAAGTTACATGTCACACTGTTTCTTTCTTTCAACAACTGGATATGCATGAATGTGGTGAAGATGTAACATCATTTTGACAGCAGAAAGAGAGCAGCAATATTTCTACACAAATGTGCAAAAATAGACTTTTTTAAAACAAATTTCTTCACCGATGTGTACAAAAGTGTTACCAAAATCCAAACAGCAAACAAAAGACAAACAATGTCTGCTAAACAAAAATACTGTTAACATTTGATTATAATAAACACATTAAGGATAATTGGTGGTGCTGCCGACTCTATAAACACAACCTACAACACTATCTCTCACAGACACACTGAAGCCTATTGTTCTCAAAACTAACTTCACATTTCTCTTTCTTATGTTCTGCACGCTATCAGCAACACAAAAAGTTTCCCCCGCCACATCCCTTGCCCTCTAAAACTGATCTGAATTGAAAAAAAACAAAAACAAAAAAAACAGCGCAAGTGGTGTGTAGAATCTGACAGCCAGCCAGCTTTAATCAAAGTGTATTCTTTGGCATCTAGCTGTGGGTCCCACACATTTAATGACCCTGATGTGACCTCTGAGTCGGCCGGCTATAACCATGACTACAACTACAGAGAGCTCCCCTCTTAATTGTCCCTCAACCTTCCCATGCCCAGCCCCTTGGAAACATCAAGGAATGTGAATCAGAAATGGTGACACATCAGAAATACTATGCAAAAGATGCAAAATGTGGACTTCTATAGCATACAACATGATTTACAAGGCTGTTTTATCAGCAAATTATTTATCTGCAATTATAATGCGGGAAGACATACAAAACAGTCATGCTTCACTCCATCATTTCTTTAAATAATGGAAAATGCAACGGTCATTAAGGTGTAACCTTCCCCCATATCGTAGTCAATTTTGATACAGTTAGCTAATCCATTTGGTTGTTTTGGGTAGAAAGTCAAAATTGTAGATCGGAATTAGTAAGATTGTTAATGATCATTTTTTATTAATTCATTATAGGCAGTTATGATATTTTTGTTATTATTCTTACTATGGGGTGGTAAATATGAAATGAAGGAAAATAATGTAAACGGAAGTAATGATAAAAAGAAGTAATGACGACTTCCGTTAATGACAATCGTGTTGTGCAGGAGTGGCACATGCGTGGAGGATTGAACCAAACGTGGGAGGGTTCATGCAGATATTAAATCAGGTATGTTATGTTTATTTTAGGTGTTTTTTGATAAAAGATTAGTATAAGTTAATTGAAGAAAACAATGACGAAATGGAGTTTTGGGGATTAAAAGTTCAATACATCATAGTTTCCTTTTTTGATTAAAATTAGTTGAAGTACAGAATTGCTTCATAACGATTATTGTGTGGTTGGGATGCAAAATTATTGTTTGGTAGATGCAGCGTTTCATAAATTACGAGAGATGGTATAACTGTTGTTAGTAGAGTGACGTCTAATTGATGATCACCGGTTGAAATGGCTAGGCTTTTCTCTGTCATTTACATGAAATTGGAGGTGTCTCCATATGCTGAGTCATGGTAAAATGGCTTGATGGGATAAGCTTGATTCTTCCTTTTATTAATACAATGAAAAACATACAAAAGAATTCTCTTTTCCCATTCTGTTGAAATTGTGCATTGATGTCTATGGTGTACCCATTCCATGGGACATAAGTTGCATTGTTGGAAGAAAAAAAAAAGAAAATCATATCTAGTCCTATATAGAAGTATGATGGGCAAGTGTCGATTCCTATCTCTCTTGGTCACTGAAAACAGTGACTGCCAAAAGCTGCACAGTACGTCTGCAAAGTGTGTGAACATAATAGTGCGTCTACTGTTAAAATGAATGTTATGATTGGTGTGTATATGTTATGAGTATTGACTCTGGGGTAATTCTGTTTTTGTTTCCAATGTTGAGGTTGTAATTGTATTTTTGAAGAGCCATTGTCTTATGTACTGTATGCCCAATGGTTATGTTAAAAAAACGTTTTGTTCTGAGTGTAATGATATTTCATTGTGATGGGTGTAGGTTAGTAAAACATGGTTCTCTGTGTGTGTTGGGTTGCAGTGTCTGCGCTTTCATGTTTGTTCATAATCCAAATTGCATTTTCTTTCAATGTAGCCAACGGTTCAAAATTAAGAATATTATGTACTAGTAATTGTCTTATTTACTCGTTGCCAAAAGAAAGAAGTAATAAAAGGAAATAAAAAAATTTGTAAAACTTCAAATCTCTTTTTTCTTAATTTGATTAATTGAGTGAGAACATTGTTGTCCTTGTTCACGTGAACTCAGGATACTCACACGCACTACTTTTCGGGTGGTGGGGGTTACAAAGGAAATGATTTGAAAGCCTTTTAATTTTTCTTTCAGAGTCAGTAGCTACTGCTGACATAAAAACAGGGGAAGTTTTCATTCTACTGTCGAAGACATGTTGATGTAAGAGATGAAGAAACAAGTCAGCATTTGTGACACCATATCACACACACACACACACACACACACACACACAAATCAAACACACAGACACAAACCACACACATAAACGCACACGCACACACAAAATCCACACACACACACACACACAAACACCCATACACACACACATAAACACACACACACAAACACATATGCACACCCGACACACACATGTGCATACACACAAACACACATATGCACAAACACACACCAACACATGCAAACACACACACAAACACACAACACACACACACACACACAACATTTTTTCTCCTTCATACCTGAAAGCATTGTGCAGAGAAAATTAAAAACACAACAAAATAAAGACACAGTTCAACCACGACCTTGTGCTGAACTGGTGCTCTTATCTTAGTGTAACATCAGTTTTCAGTATGTACATTTTTGATCATTCATCAGGAATACTAAAACACACACACCATAGGTAAACAAACTCACACAAAAAACAAATATCACACACACAACACAAAACAAAACGCATCACCTGAACAATACACCATAGTTTCCAGACTAAGAGGCCACTTCTCTTTTTTTTTTTCCAAAATTCTGACCAAGGCGATTTAAAAAATCCCAGGTGCCGCCTGCATGGTTTCAGTGAGTTCTGGCAACCAACTTATATTGCCCCAGATTGCATGAACGAGCTGTAAACAATCATGATCAAGGTGTGTGTCAAAAGCCGCCCACCCACCCCCCCACTCCCCAAACCACTGATTATCCCATGAAACACATTAATCCAGCCCAGCAGCATACCATGGCAGTTCCCAGCTGTAAGTGCTCAGCTACGGTCACATTTATATTTCCTGTATGAAACCCCAAACTGCTATTTTGCCGGGTGCGTTTACAGTTGTGCGCGCTTACATTCCAAAGCATCTTATTTATACAAAACACTGATTTTTTTTTCCCATGAAAAATTAAGGAATGCCCCCATAATTCCAAAGTGCCTTCTAGTCCCAGAAATTACGATGACTCCCCAACATCCCACACATGAACTGACCCAAGTGTCCATTGGCCAGGCGTTTCAGCAGACAGGGCTCCTCACGGCCGGAAGGACTGCGCACAGTAGGCGGTGAGATCAGAGATGTCCCGTCTCCGTCACCTTGCAGGGAGACCTCAATGCTGGTGCCCACAGAAAAACGGGGCACGCTTGCGGGGCTCCCCTTGTCCTTGCTGCCAACACCCAGGACAGAAAATGAGACCGTCAGCGCTTCACCCAGCTATGCAAAAACACTGTGGGTAGTACCATCACTGTAAACAGAAATTACAATGAAGGGCAATATGCCAACAAACAGTAACTGGGTATGAACATGTACTGGATTTACAGCAAGGAGACTAGACCCATTTGATGGTTTTAGTCAGAGGTACCCCGACTGCTGTCGCAGAGGAGAAAAAAAAAAAGATTTCGGCGTTTTGGCTTTACTTTGGTGAATGGGAAAAACGTGAAGTTAAAAGGTTAAAGCTTACAGTACCTAATCTAATGGTCACTGGAGCAGTTAACTGTAAAAGCAGGGTCTACATGTCTAGACCAAGAATCATGGAAAGAGAGCATTGCTCTCTCCATCCACAACACCAGACGTTCCCGATGAGGGTTTCATCTTCTCTTCTTCTGCGTACGCAGGCTGATACTCTGCGAACACTACCTATATAGACAGGCAAGTATTTAATCCCATCTGTCCCCAACAACAAGGGAGTGGAGTTTTGTGTGCATGACTGTTTTTATCCCGCTGTTAAGGCAGCCATACTCCATCTTCAGGGAAGATTCATCCTGACGGGACTCTTGTAAGTAAAAACTAATCCTCCGTTCACTTTAAATTTCCTTAGTATTTAAGATGCAGGTATGTTAATTTACCTTATCACTGAGAGAGTTTATTTCAAATCTCTTAGAAAAGAAATGCATGAGACCAAATAAAAACATTTTGGGAAATACGTCTAACTGTTGCACTTCTGAAGAAAGTGACAACTATCCCATCATTAACTGGAACATGTCCTGCACAAAATGGTGTCTGCAAATATAGAACAAAAATTGTAACACTGCCATTTCTAATCACTCACGCGCAATCTTGGCAGTGAAGGGGGGGCAGCCAGCGATGTTGTCCTTATCGGCAAACTTGACGGTGATGGCGTATTCGCCGGGGGGGGGCCCGGCACTGGTAGGACACGGTGCCAAGGTGCCATCCTGGTTGTCCACACATTTGATCTCTGTCTTGGAGGGCCCCTCCACTGCCAGAGACAGGCCACCTGCAGCACAGAATCAGCAGGGCTGTAATAAACTATTCTGTGGCACTGGCCTTGGTGCATGCAGGCAAAGGGAAGCAAATTGTTGCCATAATGCAAGCCAGAAAAACAAACAAGAAACAGACAGTAACTTTGAACTTTCCGGTGTGTGAAATATCCGAATGACGTCATGCACAGGTAGCTGACCGTAAATATTCTTTCATATTTTGAGTAAAAAGATTAAAAAATCAATCAATTATCTCAATATAGTGTGGCTCTTAGTTCAGAAAACCAAAACAGGAGCAAAGTGAAATCATTCAGTCAAGAGACATTACTAAAGAAGCCACAATAGTATTTTCAGCCAACTCGATGAACCTGGTTCAGAGGAAAGAAAAACATGGGGTCTATTTTCAAACTGCCATGCAGTCTTATGCCACAAAAGAATCATTGCACTCATTTCAGAGACAAAACAACCTACACATTCTGATTTCAAGTACGGGTGGGAATAAGTTGCCTTCATGATTAACATGACAAAAACGAACTGCTGATAACCACTGCAACTACTGACAAAGACTTAATACTAGTCTTATACTCAGTCAAAACATCTTGCACTTTCCAAACGTTTGGTAACAGAAATGGCCATCTGAGTGGTCAGAACATTTAAAATCTTAATGAAAGGGCTACAGGTTTAGAGCCTCTGAATCCCATGACCACAGTGACGTGCGGAGTGTTGTTGCTTTTTTGGTTATCTCCAAGTTGGTATATGCCAACAGGTGTTCTATTGAGTGATCTCCCTTCAATATTATGCACACAGATGTTCAACAAACACATACTACAGTTCTGTTATCTATATTAGCATTGCATGGGTTTGGGAAAAATGTGAAATACTCAGCATGAACTGGCACATATGCAGAGATGTGCCCTGAAGAATTATATAGTGAAGTAAAACATGCTCTCAGAAGAGGCAGTAATCTGTACTCTTTATGGAGTCAAATTGAACACACAGAAACTAACACAACCTCTCTTCACTCTCTTACCCACCCACCCTACCCCTGCTCGCCACCACACTTTTGGTTTTGCTTGTTTGGTAGAGTGTGGGTACACTGCAGGCCAGGCATTGCACTAGGCTGTGTCCAGGATTGCGCCCAGAGTTTTAGTTACATGGAGCTGAACCATGTGCTGCACGCCAGTGGCCATATTTCTTACAGCAGAAGGTAGTTGTCTGGCTCTGGCTCTATTTTGTTGTGTTGCTCCTTTTGGTTTTTTTCTTTCCTTTCCTTTTTTGCTCTTTCAAGTGAGGGAGTAATCTTCAAGAAGTCAAAGGTGTTCACCAGGAGGAAGAAGAATTTGGAGAATTTCCCCTTGTCAACTCCTTGTCAATTTCCCCTTGAAATGTGGCAAGGAAAACTCAGACAAGAACACACACTAATTCACAAAACCCTATCACCTGTTGCACATGAGATAACATGACGGTGAAAATGTTTTTGCAAGTCAGTTTTCAAAGCAGGGTGACTGAGGGGTGGAAAAATGAGGCAAAATTTCGAAAGGGAGGTGTTAGTTACGCCAAGGACACAGACAAAACATAGCACAGGGACAAGACTGTGTCTTGTAGACAAGTGTCTTTGTCCTGTGTGATGTTTGTCTGTGTCCTTGGCGGTAACTAACCCCCTCTCTTTCGAAATTTTGCAAGTCAGGTTTTGAGTTTTTCGTTTTTTACAAAGAAGCCATCGTCCACGATTAGTAGCTTTCGTTCGTTTGTCCACCTTGGACATAGTTTGTTTTTGTGGCTGTTCAGTCTCACCTGGTCCAGCCTGTCCACCTTGACATATTTTGTTTTGTGGCTGTTCAGTCTCACCTGGTCCGGCCTGTCCACCTTGACATACTTGTTTTGGTGGCCTGTTCAGTCTCACCTGGTCCAGCTTGTCCACCTTGATACATACTTTGTTTTGTTTTGGCGGTTCAGTCTCACCTGTCCAGCCTGTCCACCTGGACATACTTGTTTTGGGGCTGTTCAGTCTCACCCGTGTTCCAGCTGCTTGGTTGTTGATGGTGAAGTAGGCAGGTTCGTCCCACAACACCATGACTCAGCCCAGGCGCCATAAGCCTGTCCATAGCCGCTGTTCACCGCATTCCACACGGAATATGAAGGACTGCCTGCAACAGCACATCAGCAGTCTCCACATTAACGCAATAACATCATTAACTCTCACCAGTTTATTCCTTTGGGAATCAAAACAAACATTCAATAATGACACACTTTCAACTGCTCCTGAATATGTAAATCATATTCTATATGAAATTGCATGACTGAAATAATACAATAAGACAACACAAGAGGTAATTTTATATTGCATCAGAACTGAAATCTAAGCTGAAAAATATCATTTTACTATGCTCATAATCTGGCATCAGTGTTGCCATCTCAAATATCACAAGCTTGGATTTTGCTGGCATTTGGCTGTGAATTATTCATTTAAATTTTCAGCATCAAAATTCTTCTTTTCCAGCTGTGCAGTGTGTATTGATAAAGTCTTGAGTTCAGAGCTATATTATATAGAGTATTTCATACCGTAGCAGCTCAAAAAACAGTTCACCTAAAATGAACTGTAGGGGATCACTGACATCATAAATCTCAGCTACAAAGCAATGAAGAAATTTTTTTTTCATGATCTCTCAAAAAAGAAAAACATTTACCTTTTTTTTTAATCTAACGAAAAATATTATTAAAGATCTGCAAAAGAATGAATGATTAAGCCACACATTTTTACTTGTATATTGGTTTCCTATGAAAAGATATTCATTTCTCTTTAAAAAGATGCATTACAATGCACACTTCTTGCGTGTGCTTGTGTTCCAGTTCATTCAAGGATTAAGTAACCAATGTTTCAATTTTGGTCATCACTAAAACATTTCAGTTTATAACTTATATATTTGACCTCAAATCATCTTAAGTCATGGCACTTAAAAAGGGTGTAAAACTAAGAAACACAAAAACAAAAAATCAACAGGCAGATTTGCTCTGTCATTTCCAGTCTCACATCATCAAATGCATCCATATACATACATATACTCTTCCTTGACTGATCTTCCTTGCACACAATTTTCAACTGTGTATTTACAGTACTGAACCTCAGACATGACATTCTCTCTATCGTTAAATGTCACACAGTGTTTCCAAGACATCTCTCTGATTCTATATAGTACCCAGGCTTCCCTATCAAGAAATCAGTACAAAACCAAGCAAAAAAAAAAATCATGTGCTGATTCTCATTCTGATATCATCTAACAGAACATAGAGCCCAAATGGCTTTCTAGTCTGTTTTCAAATAATCATGACACGCTTATTTCAAATGACAATTTTAAACAATTACCACTTTACAAGCACTTGGTTTTTATAAAGATTTACAAGAAGTATTAAGTCTTCCATCTATTCCTTTTCATAGTGAATTTTCTTCCACACAATTTTGATCTTCATTACAAAAAAAAAAAAAATTCAATTAAAAAAAGAAAAAATGATAATAAACAATGCAGGAAAAACGTCATTTTCCAGTATCTGATGTATTTCAGTAAACAGTTGCAACACAGCAACAAAACACACACTTCACTTTCAACACCATCACTTTTCTATGAATATACCACTTCCTTTCTTTGTATTTCTTTTTTATCCATTTCAAGTCACAACACAACAACGGCCTCTCCCTATGAATTAATTAAGAGCCTACAGTCTCATTTTGATGAAGTCAAGACTATATTTTTATGATGATAGTAATGATATAACTTTAATAGGGACTCAAACAGCGACAGCCAGACTGACATTTATTTTGCCACAGATGAGTCTACCACATTTGGTGATTTATCATTAGTTTTCTTTACCAGTACTAGTACATCTTGTCCTACAAGGAGCGAACCGCAATCACAGCACTGTGAAACTCCAATACATGCACCATGCATGAACAGTTTGGTGATAGTGCATTGCCAACAGTCTTACCTTCTATACTATGGTTGGTTGTACATGATGTGAAGCTCACTGCGTCCAGTTTCTGTGGGCTGAGTACCGCAGCCACCGTCACGGTGTGCATGCACCACATTATCTTCAATCTTCGGGTAGTCTTCTTTGCCCGAAGGTGTTCGCACCAATAGCTGTGATGGATACAATTCACTTATTTTTAGATATGAATTACCGACCGTGGTATGGGCAAGTGCGAATCTATGTGAAATGTAGATATGTTTGTGTGTGTGTGTGTGTGTGTGTGTGTGTGTGTGTATGTGACAGTGTGACGAATGTGCGTGCGTGATTGCCGTGCGGTGAGCGTGCGTAGCGTGCGTGGGTGTCTGTGTGTGTGGTGTCTGTGGGTTGTGTGTGTGTGCACTGTGTGTGTGTTGTGGTGTGTAGGTGGGGCTGTAGTGTGGTCTGTGTGTGTTGTGTGTTGTGCGGGCGTGTGCGTGCTGCATGTGTGCACATGCCCTATACATGCTTGCAAATATGTATGAGTGTACAAGCATATGCAAGTATGTGTGTGGTGGGGGTGTGCATGAGACAGACAAGTGAATGTGTGCTGTGGTGCGTGGTGTGTGTGTGTGGAACCTACAGTGAACAAAGACCAGGTGTGGGTGTGGTAGTGTGTGTGTGTGTTGTGTGTGCATCCATTTTGTACAATGCTTGCACATCTTTACAAACATACATGTCAATCCATCTGTGAAATATGTGGTATGAGCAAAGAGTGGGTCTTCTCCTTTATTTCCTTATTTTGTGTGTGTGCATGTCTCCTTTTTCCATGTTATTATAATCAATGACATTGCTTCTGTGCTGCTCATTTCCAGCTTGTTCATGTTAGCAGCCAGCCACAGTTCAAGCTCCAGCAGCCCTTAGGGAGCTGTGTCAGTGTCTGGTCATCAAGAGAACATCCACAGAGAGCACACAGGGGCACTGCTGCTGACTCACTTTGGTGGAGTCCAGGTGGCACCTGTCCTGATCTAACATAAGGCAGGACACCAACCTGCAAACACTGTGCGACACAAATACTTTATTTTGTTAAGTGTATACAGTTCATACTCAATACGTGTCTTCTTGGAAACATCCAGCTTTGATTTTCTATGCTGTCGTATGAAAAAAATCATGTCAATGCGGAAAAAATACATGCTGGGGCAGATCTGATTATGTCAGGGGGATCCAAGATTTTTTCATGAGCGGTCTAAACCAAAACCACAAAGAAAAGGGGAGGGGAGTGCGGAGGATATGTGTCGACATGCACCAAACGCTCGCAATTTACAGAATGCTTTCAGAAGTGAGTGAATACCGAGCACTAACAATTGCCATTTTTGTTTGAGGGGAAAGAACAGAAGGGAGTTAACCAGGATGAAGTTCCACAAGGCACTGTTTCTTCTGGTGGGTGGTCTGATGACAGACACCAGTTTCCCCTGCAAGCTGCGGGTGCTAACAGTGACAGGATAAGTTCTTAAAAAGTTGTGTTATGTGGGTGGACATAACAATAATAAGCTGTTGTGACAGCTAGAAGTTTGGACACCAATGGTTTGAAAAGAAAAAAGAGAAAGACGACATTTTCCCATAACCAGAACTCGTTTCCACTCACCCTGATACATAGTTGAAGACAGGTCCAACTTGGAACAGCGGAAGTCGCAGACGTCTGGTAGGGAGCCCCGGCACCTGGAGCCCCGGCACGCAGGTTATCCACCATGTCAGGTGTGATCATCTCCTCCAGTGGCGCCCCACCTGGTCAGGAACATGGCAGCCACATTTCGTCTGTGACTAGTCAAAACCAACTGCTGCAGCTGTCTTTGAGTTTTTGAACAGAACGAGAATAAACTGGGCAATTGGGCAGGAAAGAGGGGATGGAGAATCACATAAAATTACTCTCAACATACTTATGAGGACTTGGCACAGTGTGTGCAAAAATGAATGGTGAATATAGATTTGTGTCTTGTTCAACAAGAATCAGTCCAAACAGGATAACTAGATGTGATCCGAACCTAGGATCCCCTCACATCACCCAGCCTGCCCCCCTCCCCCTGCTCCCCGCCCATGGAAATTGGCTTTCGCTCAAAGCCCTAAAAATTATTCACACATCGTTGGACTATTACAAGGAACATGTCACATGGTTGTCAGATAGTTACAAAGTTCCTCCTTCATTTGGAGACACAAACACAAAAAATCATGCCAGTGCATACTTGTCAAACATCAAAGAACACAACTTGTCCATGATACAGCAATCAGAAACATGGAGAACCAGCTTCAGATACACGCAAGAAAAGGAAATGTGGTCAGTTCTGCGGATGGTGGTAACTATTTGGGTGTATTTTCCAACAAGTGGAAAGGTGCTGTCACAGATTACTTCTTCTGCAAAACTAATGCCTCATAACATTGAGCAGTAAAAATCTGCAGAGTTTGGCCCCAAACTGTTACGATGAATGTATTCAACACAGAAACCCTGGGAGATGAGGCCAGTGATGAACTTATTGCTACATTTATCTTGATTACTGACTCTGATCAAATACATTATTTCCCATCTGGATGTTACAGTTAATCTCCACACCACACTTTGAGCCTAGGCATGAAGAAGAGAGAAGCTGAAGTCTGGTGTTTTCATAAGTAGACACAGAAATCGAGTTTTACGACAAACTCTGCGGAGTGAGAGGACCACTTTTCTATAGTCTGAAACAGGCGGAAGTCAGGCCACAGTTCATTCTTGGTCGTAACACCATCACTGAACATTTTGTTACTTTTTATGAAAAAGACAGACCTGGTAACAAACACCCGTAGTCCTGTTGAGTATGACTGAAGACGAGCTGTGATGTCTGCCAGGCACGTTAATTGTTTCTGTTCTATTCAACCCGCTGCAATGCACAGTAGCTAGCAGCTCATGTTTGCAGAATGGGAAGTAGTGGGTTAGATGGCTCACCCCAAGACCACCTGTGGATATTTCGCCCTGGCTGGTGCCCAACAAGAACGAGAGGGCTACAGGGCGAGTAGGCAGAATGGAACCGGGAGGTACCCAGAATCACTTATAAAGGAATGATCTCAGACAGTGTTCATGGTTAAAGGACGCTTGTCTGAAAGTGTTCACTAATTAAAGAAACCTCTGGAAAAGTGTTCATTAACAAAGGATGCTCTCTGAAAGTGTTCATACTTCAATTACACTTCCCTGACCGTGTTCTTAATTAAAGGACACATCTGACAGTGCTCATAATAAAGACACCTCTGACAGTTTGCTAATTAAAGGACGCTTCTCCTAGCAGTGTTCACTTAATGAAGAAACACTTCTCTGAACAGTGTGTGTTCCAATGCTGACCAAAAACAGAATATGCGTTTCTGTCTTCTCACTGACACCTGGATGTATCCTGACCATGGGCATCACTTAAAGAAAAAAACAAGTTCTCAAAGTCTGTAACCCGTATGCCATGCTGGCATGGTAGGATGAAAGAGGTGACAGGAAATACACAAAACCTTTTCACCATTTTACTTATCTTTCTCCACAAAACTGTTTCTAAATTCAACAAAAGTTAAGATGTACCCAGTTTAAGCTGTATATATCCCTATCCACTGCAGATAAATTCTGTATGTTATGTGTGGCGCACGAAAGCCAGAAAGCACTGTCAGTTTTTGTAAGGTTTGGGGACAGAAGAAGGAAGAAAGACAGCCACCTTCACCGGTTGTTGGACCAGGAAGTCGGCCAGAGATATACTCAGAGCGAGCCTACAAGAACAGTGAAAGGGAAAACATTCCAGCAGGACAGGGAACATGCATTACAAGGTCAACTGTAGGAGCAAGTCAATCTGCAGGACAACACTCTGTGTCTTGACGATTGGTGACCGAAACACCATCAAGCCAGGGGGAAGTGCTTTCATATGTAAAATCAGGGTTCATTCACGTTATTGCATCTTTTCATTTATGGAAGTTCCTCACCGCCTTATTATTTAAATTCAGCTTTCTTGAAGAATATATTTAGCACCTATTAAGGCATGGCTTACATTCCCTATTTTGTATTATTCTTAGATTCTGTTCAACTCTGCTGTGTTAACTAACTGCAAAAATACATGTATATTCCCCTATTTTTGTATATTTTTAGATCTGTCAACTCTGGCTGTGTTAACTCACCTGCAAAAATACATGGTCTTGTGTTCATGTTTCAGGACAAATACCAACACACCAGAAGTGCGTTCAACTGGTTGGATATTGCCTCAAAACCATATTCTTCAATTTATCATTTCCTCGACAAAATGATGAAAATTTCTACGCTGCTATCCTGATATCCATGATGTAGTTGATTATGAGGTTGTTTGCTGCATATGAAAAATAGTTCTGTCAACCAACTGCACACTTCAGTAGCATTTTCACGCTGTTGTTCTAATGTTGCTGTCAAGCTGGTGTGTGTTGCTTCACTCAGTTTCTGCCACATTTCAGTTTCCAAAATCCAGTCAGACATTTGTGTTCCCTGACCTGCAAATGTTGATTTAGTCAGTGTTCTTTTTAACAGCAAAGTTATAACCATATCAGTTTACAGTCATTGGGTGTGATTTTTTTTTTCTTTTTGGTGTTTTCGTTTTTTTTCAGATGTCATAGCTTCCAGTTATTTTTCTTCTTTACTTTCTTACATACAGGCTAGGTAGTCCCATGTTTATTTCTTAATACATGGTAGGTAGTCTTTGATTACTTTCTTACATACATGGTAGGTAGTCACTGATTACTTCTAACATACATGGCTAGGTAGTCATGATTTACTTTCTTACATACATGGTTAGGTAGTCTTTGATTTACTTGCTTCATATATGGCTAGGTAGTCCAGTTGATTTATTTCTACATACATGGAATAGGTAGTCTTGATGACTTTCTTACATACATGGCTAGGTAGTCATTGATTACTTTCTTACATGAAATGGCATGTAGGTAGTCACTGATTACTTTCGTACATACATGGCTAGGTAGTCATGATTTACGGTCTTACATACCTGTACCCCCCCTTTGATTTACTGTCTTACCATACATGGCTAGGTAGTCAATGATTTACTTTCTTTACATACATGGTAGGTAGTCTAGTCTTGGATTTATACGTTCTACATACACTGGTTAGGTTAGTCATTGATTACTTTCTACATACATGTCTAGGTAGTCTTGATTACTTTCTTACATACATGGCTAGGTCGTCATTGATGACTGGATCTAAATACATGGCTAGGTAAGTCTTTTGATTTACTTTCTCTCATACATGGTAGGTTAGTCATGGATTTACTTGTCTCAAGACATGGCTAGGTAGTCTTGAGTTACTTTCTTACATACATGGCTAGTAGTCTATGATTTATTTCTAAATACAAGGCTAGGTCTGTCTGTGATTTAATTATTACATAATGGTTAGGTAGTCATTGATTACGTCGACATTAACATGGCGAGGGAGACATG
>JADBJO010016754.1:10000-30000 GCA_016801955.1 Conus betulinus | reverse complement strand
ACAGGTGAGATTGTAGGGCGGGAAGGAATGGAAATCAATCATTAATATTACAGGTCAGATTGTAGAGTGGGAAGAAATGGAAATCAATCATTAATTTTACAGGTGAGATTGTAGGGCGGTAAGGAAATGGAAATCAATCATTAATATTACAGTCAGATTGTAGGGCGGGAAGGAATGGAAATCAAAGCATTAATATTACAGTTGAGATTGTAGGGTGGGAAGGGGCGGAAATCAATCATTAATATTACAGGTGAGATTTGTAGGGCGGGAAGGAATGGAATCAATCATTAATATTTCAGGTGAGATTGTAGGGTGTAAAGAAATGGAAGTCAGTCATTAATATTACAGGTGAGATTGTAGAGTGGGAAGAAATGGAGATCGATCATTAATATTACAGGTGAGATTTACAGGTGGGAAGGAATGGAAGTCAATCATTAATATTACAGGTGAGATTGTAGGGTGGGAAGGAATGGAAGTCAATCATTAATATTACAGGTGAGATTGTAGGGGTGGGAAGAAATGAAAGTCAATCACTAATTTTTACAGTTGAGATTGTAGGGTGGGAAAGAAATGGAAAGTCAATCATTAATAATACAGGTGAGATCGTAGTGTGGGAAGAAATGGAAGTCACAATCATTAATAATACAGGTGAGATCGTAGTGTGGGAAGAAATGGAAGTCAATCATTAATAATACAGGTGAGATCGTAAGGGGGGAAGAAATGGAAGTCAATCATTAATAATACAGGTGAGATCGTAGGGTGGGAAGGAGTGGAAGCGGGAAGTGGGGGGGGGGGGGGGGGGGCGCGTTGTGGAAATGAAAGTCAATTTGTCGGCATGGGATTTGTTGTTATTGTTCTTTGTGGGTTTTTTGTTCGTTTGTTTGTTGTGTTGTTTTTTGTTTGTTTTTTCCCCTTTGTCTGTGTTATTGACCAGTACTGCCGAGTCCTGCTGTCTATTATATCCTTGCCTGAAATGCTCTGTTGATCAGACCTACCTACGGGGCCTTGAGCCTATGAGAGGCCTGAGAAGAAGAGAGAGAGAGAGAGAGAGGAGAAGAGAGAGAGAGAGAGAGAGAGAGGAGAGAGGAGAGAGAGAGAGAGAGAGAGGGAGGGGGTGGAAACAGACAGACAGACAGACAGACAGACAGGACAGACAGACAGACAGACAGAAATAGCAGACAGAAAGCACATATATGCAAGTGTATGTGTGCTGAAAACGCAGACACGTGGGAGGGAGAGAGGGGGGGGGGGGACGGAGGGGGGTGAGGGGAGAGAGAGAGAGAGAGAGAGAGAGAGATACATACAGACAGACAGACAGACAGCCACAGACACACAGACAGAGAGCACATATATCCAAGTGTATGTGTGCTCAAACGCAGAGTCGTGGGGGGGTGGGGGGAGAGAGAGACAGAGAGGGGGGGAGACAGAGAAGCAAAGAGAGACAGAGACAGACATACACATAGAAAACAGAGAGAGAGAGAGAGAGAGAGAGACAGAAAGACAGAGAGAGAGAGAGAGACATACATACAGGACAGACAGACACAGACACACAGACAGAGAGCACATACACGCAAGTGTATGTGTGTTCAAACGCAAAGACGTGGGGGGGGGGGGGGGGGGGGGAGAGAGAGAGAGAGAGAGAGAGCAGAGAGACAGAGAAGCAGAGAGAGACAGAGACAGACATACACAGAGACATACAGAGAGAGAGAGAGAGAGAGAGATAGAGAGAGAGAGAGAGAGAAGAGAGAGAGAGAGGGGGGAGAGGAGAGAGGTTTGTTTCATGTTGCTATTCTCATCATCAAATCGTCACAAAGAACCATACTGATGTCATCACCTGCTTACGTCATCATCTACTGAAACTTTTTCTTCCTCAAAGCAATTAGTTCCACTTGCAATTCCAAAGGAAGCGTAGATAGATAGATAGATAGATAGATAGATAGATAGATAGATAGATAGATAGATAGATAGATAGATAGATAGATAGATAGACAGATAGATAGATAGGTAGGTAGGTAGGTAGGTAGGTAGGTAGGTAGGTAGGGACAGACAGACATTCTTACAGACAGACAGACAGACAGACAGATAGATAGATAGATAGATAGATAGATAGATAGATAGATAGATAGATAGATAGATAGATAGATAGATAGATAGATAGATAGATAGCAGTATGGTTCTTGTGACGATTTGATGATGAGAATAGCAACATGAAACAAATCTCTCTAGCTAGCTAGCTAGCTAGCTAGATAGATAGATAGATAGATAGATATTTCCAAGCTGGAACAAAGATTTATGAATTAAAGAAATCCTTTTAATCGCACACACAAGTTCAGATAAGCAAGAAAAAATTCATACGTTTCTAGACATATCACTCCTCCCTCTTTCGTCCCTTGTAGTGGTCATTTGAAAGCTGATGTACAGAGAGCAGAACAACTGGTGTACAGATGGAAATCAAGGTCATCTCTGAGCGTTTCCACTGAACAAATAAAATCAGAAGGATAAAATCACTATTATGATGCTAATTCCTTGGCGTTCTGTTTGGTTAAAGGTCACTCATGTTTTAGGGAAGAATGGCCAATGAACGATTGTTTTCCTTTACATCTTCGGTTGTGTATCATCTATCCGTTCCTGCACCTTCTCTTTATACAGGTTCATTTTCTTTTCTTCCATGATATTAATGAATAAAGGAAGAAAAAAAAAGAGTAAATAAATAACAGCACTCTATCGACTGTAGCGTTAGATGAAAGTGAGGAAAAGAAACACGAATTTTTCGACACCCAGTTTGGGAATTGAGACACGGCATTTCTCGTACAATAACAACGGTTTTGACGCGTGTGTGTGTGTGTGTGTTTTTTTTCCAGAGTGGGTTTTTTCCATGAAGGTCAAAAACGTCCAGTAAAATGACCCACACACAGCCTGAAAGCATACTGAATTAACCTGCCTGTTGAAATCGATCTGCGTTAAGCGAAACACTAATTGGTCGGAGCTTTTGGAGTTAATGAAATGAAGAAGAATAACACTAGACGGAGCTCTGAAAATGCCTGCGCTCCTAACCATAAGAACAGCTCACCTCCTCTCTCTCTCTCTGTCTCAGTCTGTCTGTCAGTCTGTGTGTGTGTGTGTGTGTGTGTGTGTGTGTGTGTGTGTGTGTGTGTGTGTGTGTGTGTGTGTGTGTGTGTGTGTGTGTGTGTGTTGTGTGTGTGTGGTCTTTTTTTCCAACGTACATTACAGAGAATTGTTACATTTTTCTCAAAGATTTTGTGTGTTTGTTTTACTGTTCCCCCCCCCCCCCCCCCCCCCCCCTTTTGTGTACACTTACTTCAGGGTTCAAACAGTTCGGTGACCTTTTTGACCTTTTCACTTTTCTTTCTGTGTCTTTGTCTTTCTTGCCTGTCTTTCTTTCCATCTCTCTCTCTCTCTCTCTCTCTCTCTCTCTCTCTCTCTCTGCTTGTGTCTGTGTCTGTATGTCTGTCTGTCTGTCTGTCTGTCTCTCTCTCTCTCTCTCTCTCTCTCTCTCTCTCTCTCTGTCTCTCTCTCTCTGTGTCTGTTTGACTGTCTGTCTGTCAGTCAGTCTGTCTGTCTGTCTCTCTCCCTCTCTGTGTGCTTGTGTCGTGTCTGTCTCTCTCTGTCTGTCTGTCTGTCTGTCTCTCTCTCTCTCTCTCTCTCTCTCTCTCTCTCTCTCTCTCGCTCTATCTGTGCTTATGTGTGGGTGTGTGTGTTGGTGTGTGTGTGTGTGTGTGTGTGTGTGTGTGTGTGTGTGTGTGTGTGTCTGTGTGTGTGTGTGTGTGTGTTTGTGTCTGTGTCTGTGTCTGTCTGTCTGTCTATATGTATGTCTTTCTGTCTCTCTATCCGTTACTCTCTCTCTCATTCTCTCTCCCTAACCCACCCACCTCTCTCTCTCTCTCTCTCTCTCTCTCTCTCTCTCTCTCTCGCCTCCTCTCTCTCTCTCTCTCTCTCTCTCTCTCTTCCCTCGCCCTTCTCGTCTGCCTTTTCTTTCTCGTCTCTCAATATTTCACTGTTTGTTCCACAGATGTTTTCCTCCCCCCTCCCCTCCCCCCCCCCCCTCCCCCCCCCCCTCCCCTCCCCGCCCCCTTCCTCCCTCCCCTTCTCTGGAGTTCCCATCCCTCCTACAGCCTCTTGCAATCCTTCGATGTTCGTTTTATTTCAGGCCTCGTCTTGCAGGCTGCTTCGGTCAGACTGAGAACGCTTTGTGGCATTGTTCCATCAGGTAATGTATCCATTTCGGCTGGAATAACAATCCCTAGTTGTTCTTTTGCCCTTGCTGGCTCTATTGTTGCTTGCGATGTCCTCGCTTCTGTTGTTGATAATATTCTTTTAAAGCTGCTGCTGCTGCTGTTGCTGCTGCCCCTGCTGCTGCTGCTGCTGCCTTCTGCTGTTACTGCTGCTGCTGCTGCTGCTGCTGCTGCTGCTGCTGCTGCTGCTGCTGCTGCTGCCTTCTGCTGTTACTGCTGCTGCTGCTGCTGCTTATGCTGCTGCTGCTGCTGCTGCTGCCTTCTGCTGTTACTGCTGCTGCTGCTGCTGCTATGCTGCTGCTGCTGCTGCTGCATGCATGCCAGCATATTATCATTGACGCAACCGCTGCCAAAGTTGTTACTGATAACCATTTCAGGCATCGCTGCGAATAGAAATGCAGCTGATGATTTGTTTCGTGCTGTGTAGTTCTTTGGTTGTTGTTGATAATGATGATGCTGTTGATGCTGAAATGCCACCGATGATTTCATTCATGCTATGGTTCTCTTGCGGTGTTGATAATGATGATGATGTTTGATGCTGTTGTTGTGCTGTTGCTGTCACTCTGTAAGTGTTTTTGTTGCGGTTGCTTCCTGTGTGTCATTGTTGCTTTTGTGGTTGTTTGTTTAACGTTGTTGCTGATGATTGGTGTTGATGCTGCTGTTGTCTCTGTTGTCTTTGTTGCTGCGCTCTTGTTGTCGTTTATTGTTTGTTCGGTGTGGTAGATTGCCATGTGTCGTTGTTGCTGTTGTTGTTGTACTGCTGATGTGCTGCTACTGCTGCTGCTGTTTTTTTTTTTTTTTTAATCATTTTTGTTGTTGTTGTTGCTGCGTTTCGGTTGTCTTTGTCTTTTTAGCCTGCTTGTCATCATCGAGGGTCGTTACTGCGATTGTTGCTGCAGTTGTTGCTATTGTCACTGTTTTTGTTGTTGTTGTTGCTATTGTCTTCGTTGTTGTTAGTGTTGTTGTAGTGAAGATTGTTACTGTTATCATCATCTGATTCGTTGTTGATGTTGTCGTAGAAGTCATCATTATTGCTATATGTGTTGTAATTTGTTGCTGTCATCGTTACTGATGTTTGCTGTTATTTTTGCCGTAGTAGTTGTAGTAGCTGTAGCAGCAGCAGCAGCAGCAGCAGCAGCAGCAGTAGTAGTAGTAGTAGTAGTAGTAGTAGTAGTTGTTGTTGTAGTTGTTGTTGTTGTTGTTGTCGTCGTCGTCGTCGTCGTCGTCGCTGTTTTTGTTGTCATCGTCATCGTCGTCGTCATTGTTCTTGTATTCGACGTTATTGTTCTTATATTCGTCGTCATCGATGTTTTTCTTGCTTTGCTTTTTTTTTTTTTTTGTTCTCATCGTCTTCATTGTCGTTGCTGTTGCCTTCTTCCTGTAACGACAACAACAATGACAATGCTGTCGACGATGATGACAACATGGACGAAGATAGAAAACAGTACGTTAAGGACGAGAAATGCATATTAGACATGCATATTTGGACGACCGATTCTCATCCCAGGCATTCTCTCACTCTGGTGGTTTACCACCAGAGAAAAAAAAACAGCAGAACGTTTGTTCTTCACTGTCCAGTGCCCCACCAGAACTCTTTCCTTCGCTTTGGAACGGCGGAAGCAGACGATGCTGGGGTGTGACCTCTTTCCTGACATCAGATGGTGATGACCTCAACTGCGTCACAAGTCTCCGTCTCTTCTCTCACTGCAGTCTCGGCGACTTCTTCACGATCTGTACATGTCTCAGTCTGTCTTTGGAACTGGGGAATGTTGTGGAAATGAAAATATTACAGTTACGTCTGCCTTTCACGTGATCAACATTGTTCTCTGGCATACTGATTTGTGTTCTTTCAAAACTTCATTTTTTCCCCACACTTACAAAGTCATGGTGCAGTGTGTCCATTTTTTTTTTGTGCTGCTCTGTGAAATGTGTACTGTATATTTTTTTTTCCTGCTCTGTGAAATATGTACTGTCCATTTTTTGTTTTTTGTGGCTATCTTCTGGTCCAGCAAACCCAGCATTCCAACAACATCAGCGATGGTTGGTTGATCAGCAGTTCTCTTGCCTTCCCCCTCCATAATTTTTGTGGATGATGTTTTGTCGGGGCCAGGGTTCGCTTTCGATATCTCCACACGTAAGCAACAACTGGAACAGGAAACACAAGCACAATGCCCACTGACACACGAACTGATAAATAGTGGACACGCATGGCTATTTTCTCGAAAACGCTTTTTCCAATGAATGTTAAAAACCAAGTCCAGTAAAATGACCCACATACAGTTTGAAAGCATACTGGATCAACATGCGTGTTGAAATCGATCTGTATCAAATGAAACACTTGCCGATCTTAACTTTTTTTCGCAGTTGACTGACAAAAACAGCAAAACAAGATGGAACGCTTAAAACGCGTGCATACCCGGTAACGTCAAAACCGTCTCTTCCTCTCTCTCTCTCTCTCTCTCTCTCTCTCTCTCTCTCTCTCTCTCTCTCTCTCTCTCTCTCTCTGCGCGCGCGTGTGTGTGTGTGTGTGTGTGTGTGTGTGTGTGTGTGTGTGTGTGTGTGTGTGTGTGTGTGTGTGTTCCCTTTCTTATAGACATTAATAACGGAATATTGTTTTGTTTTGTTTTTTTTTGCGAAGTTTTTGTTTACTTGTGTTTCTTTTTGTGTACATTAACTTCAGGATTCAGTGAGTTCATTTACCTTCTTTTCTTTTTCTTGCACTTTCCTTCCATCTCTCTCTCTCTCTCTCTCTCTCTCTCTCTCTCTCTCTCTCTCTCTCTCTCTCTCTCTCTCTCTCTCTCTCCTCACCCTTCTCGCATGTTTTCTCTTCTTTCTAGTCTGTCAAGATTTCATTGTTTGTAGCACAATCTTATTCTCTCTCTCCCCCCCCCCCCATACCCCCCTTCCACCCCCCCCCCCCTACCCCCTTGATCTCCCTTTCCTCCTACGGTGTTTTGTAATTCTTCGATCGCATTTCAATTCAGCATTTCAAATCAGGCTCGATCTCCACTTAATGTATCCACTTCGGCTACAATGAAAACGCTTCGCTCCATTGCTCCATCAGGTAATGTATCCACTTCGGCTACAATGAAAACGCTTCGCTCCATTGCTCCATCAGGTAATGTATCCACGTCGGCTACAGTGAAAACGCTTCGCTCCATTGCTCCATCAGGTAATGTATCCACTTCGGCTACAATGAAAACACTTCGCTGCATTGCTCCATCAGGTAATGTATTCACTTCGGCTACAATGAAAACGCTTCGCTCC
The DNA here is from genome assembly GCA_016801955.1 of Conus betulinus. Lineage (NCBI taxonomy): Eukaryota > Metazoa > Mollusca > Gastropoda > Neogastropoda > Conidae > Conus > Conus betulinus. The sequence continues at coordinate 22,480 of JADBJO010016754.1, read as the reverse complement.
ATTGCTCCATCAGGTAATGTATCCACTTCGGCTACAATGAAAACGCTTCGCTGCATTGCTCCATTAGGTAATGTATCGTCTTCGGCTGGAATGACAATTCCCAGTTGTTGTTTTTGTTCTTGTCTGCTCTCTTGTTGCTACGGGTGTTCGTGCTTCTGTTCTTGATTGTTCTCTTAAAGCTGTTGTTGCGCTGCTGCTGTTGCTGCTGCTGCTGTATATGTATTGCTGTGAACACAACTGCTGCCAGAGGTATTAATAGCTGATGCAGGCGTTGCTGAGGGTGAAAATGCTGTTGATGTTATCATTCCTGTTCTGATTATTCGTTTGTTGTTGTTGTTGTTGTTCTTGATGGTGATGATGATGATATTGCTATTGCCACTGCAGTTGTTGCTACTGTCACCATCGTTCTTGTCGTCGTCTTCACTGTTGTCAGTGTTGTTAGAGCAGACCTTGTTACTATTATCGTCGTCTTCGTCGTTGTTGGTGTTGTAGCGGTCATCGTAATTGCAGTTTGTGTTGGTGTTTTTACTGTCATCATAACTGATGCCGCTGTTATTTGTTGTTGTTGCTGTGTTGTTTTGGTTATTGTTGTCATTAATCTTGTCATCGTCTTTGTTGTGTTGTCGTTACCGTAGTTGTCATCGTCATCGTCGGCATTGTCCGTGTGTTCATCGTTGTCAATATCGTTTTTCTTTCTTTTTTTGTTGTTTTTGTTGCTCTCGTCATTTTCGTTGTTATTACTATCGTCTTCACATTTATTGTTGCCGTTTCTGGGTCATTTTTCCTTCGCTGATACTGACAACAACAGCATTACTGTAAAATACGTGAAGTGCATATCAGAGCAATTGTACCAAAGTCTCTAACTACAGGAGCTCGTCGATAGGAATTGACCATTGATAATGCAGGTGAGACTGTGGGGTGGGGAAAGGCGTTATGAGGATGAAGGGGGAGTCACCGGTGTGTCCTCAGTGTTATTGTCTTTCTCGTCTGTTTCATCTGCCATTGTTGTGCCGTCTTGCTGTCATTCATCTCCCTGTTTAAGACGCTCTTGGACTTCAAGGAAGAGCAAGACACATCACCAACCAACCAAACATTGCAATAATCTCAAGGCCAAGTCTGCAAAGACTCCTAGACATTGGAGCAAACTCGTACTGGGCCTTTCCAGCAACAGACACAAACGATCAAACACGTGTCAACTGAGATAATTATTTTAATGTCTCAGAGCTCCCAGCGTATACTGTAGACATGTGTGCCCTGGTGTGTGTTCATCAGTGGGGTGATGCAGGCGTGTTAGTTAGAGAGTCCACGGACGTGGGTGTGCAAGTATTAGCGTGTGTGTGTGTGTGTGTGTGTGTGTGTGTGTGTGTGTGTGTGTGTGTGTGTGTGTGTGTGTGTGTGTGTGTGTGTGTGTGTGTGTGTGTGTGTGTGTGTGTGTGTGTGTGTGTGTGTACTGAGACTGAACTTCTTTCAGTTGTAATTGCAGTACACTGTTTTGATAATTGACTTCTTTTCCTAATTTTCTCAGTCTTGATTGTTTGACTATTATTGACTATTTAATTCTTAACGAGTAATCAATCAGTGCCATGCCTCCTACATTAAACACCTGGCCAAGGAAACAAGGGCTCCGCATAGGTTATCTTAACATAAACAGTGCAAGTAATAAAAAAGATGACATCGCAATAATCCTACATAATTCTGGGAATCCCTTTCACTTGTTTTGCATTGCGGAATCTCGATTATCTTCATGTATATTAGATTCTGACATGTACATTCCAGGATATCAGATTATTCGTTTAGATCCGCACAAACCCAAAACTACAGGACTACTACTGTTTATTTTGCGTCTTCTTTAACTTGTAACAGACTGGTAAGTCTTGAATATTATGACGTAGAGTCTATCTGGTTAGAGATTGAAATAAAAGGAAATAAACCACTTATAACGGGATTTGTGTATAGAAATCCTTCAGAAACCATAGACTGGTATGAAAAGTTCAATTCTGTTATGGACGAAATCATCATATTAAATAAAGAAACCATCATACTAGGTGACTTCAACATTGATTTGATGAAAACTCAGTTTAAATGGACTCAAAGTTTAATAAGTCAAGGACTGGAACAATTGATTGACAGGCCTACCCGAATAGCTGATTCCTCTTCTACATTAATTGACCATATTTATACCAACAAAATGGCAAAACAAAACATTACTGAATATGCTCCCCGTCATGCGGCTGTAGCGATCACAATCCTGTTTGTCTTACTTGGTTTAAAAAACCATGTAAAAATCCCCAAAGTAGGACATAAAAGTTATATATTATAGAAACTTTAAAAAGTTTAATAAAGAAGATTTTTTTTTACTGATTTACTAAATTCACAGCTAGATTATATCTATCAAATTAGGGATCTTGATGAAGCGAGCGAGTTTTGGACAAGCACTTTTCTTGATGTTTATAATAAACATGCACCATTCATAAAGAAACGAGTAAGACAAGAAATGAAACCACCATGGATAACAAAGGAAATAGATGTTGAAAGATACAATAGAGATTTTCTAAGTAGCTCTGGTATAAGAGAACAGTTCAAGAAACAACGGAATAAAGTTACTGCAATGAAACGAAAGTCAAAAAAAACAATACTTCAGAGAAATGTTAGTATCTACAAAGGATTCACGACAAATTTGGAAAGCAATAAACATATTGAACAATAAATATGTTTCAAAAAGTCAACAAGTAATCACTGATATTACAGCCAGTGAGTTAAATGACCATTTTTCCAATATCGCTGTTAAAATTATCAATAATGACAAGTCGGGTGGAAATGATCTTTCTAATTTAAAACATTATATTGCTTCGAAATCAATTACTACCCCTTTTACTCTCCGATTTCTGACGGTCTTAGACGTTAGTAAAAGTCTGTCACTCTTAAAACAAACAGGTACACGTGATTTTTTAGATAAATTAGATGGCAAAATACTAAAACTTTCTTCTCCAATAATTACTGACACTCTTACTTATCTGTATAATTTATGTATAGAAAAGCAATACTATCCCTTAAAATTTAAGCAAGCTAAAGTTATTCCTTTACATAAATCCGGTGATTCATCCAATCCCTGTAATTATAGACCAATCTCTATTTTGTCTATTCTATCTAAACCTTTGGAATCACATTTACAAAACTCATTGTATTCTTTCCTTACAAAGAATGATCTAATTCACGAGGACCAATCAGGCTTCCGACAAAATCACTCCTGCCAGACCGCACTCACACAACTTATAGATAGTCTATTATGTAGTATAAATGAAAATGAATTCACAGGCATTCTGTTCATTGATTTTGAAAAGGCCTTTGACGTAATCAATCATGATTTACTGTTGCGTAAGTTAAAATGCTATGGATTAACCCCAGATTTTATTAAGTTTATTTCATCGTTTCTCTCTGAAAGAAAACAATTAGTATCTGTTATTAATCAATCATCAAATTTCATGCCTGTGAAATATGGTATACCACAAGGATCTATATTGGGACCACTTTTATTTTCAATATATGTCAACGATTTGCCTTTTTTGTAACAAGCAAATTTGAAATGTTTGCAGATGACACGTTACTATATTCTAGTCACTCCAACCCTCAGACACTAACAAATAATCTTCAAAAAACTGTCCAAAAAATTAGTCAAATGGACAAATTTAAACCATATGTCTATAAATGCGGAGAAAAACTAAGTGTATGTATGTATCTGCACGACAAAAAAGACAACGGATGACATCCAATTTTAATCCATTGTTTATTGATAATAACAAAATTGATGAAGTAGAATCACACAAAACCTTAGGAGTCATTATAGACAGAGATTTATCTTGGACTGATCATACAACATCCTTGTGTAAGCGCTTGTCCTGTAAGATATTTCAGTTAGCTAAGATTAAAAATTTTCTTGATGTTCATTCTCGGAAGCTTTTCTTCTCAGCACATATTTTACCAATCATTGATTATGCATCAACATTATGGGACAGCTGCAGTGAAACAAACTTAAGATTCATTCATCGTTTATATAAAAGAGCGCTAAAAAAAGTAGTCTTGTTAAAATCTAGTTCTGTGACACTTGAAGATTATAAGAAGCTAAACGTTTCAACTTTTTGTCATAGATTATATTTAAATAAAGCGATTTTTATGCACAGGGTTATGAATGGAAGTGCCCCTAAAAAGATCTTAAATACATTTAAAACTAACCCTCATAGACATAATCATACGTTAACGTTCCCCAGACCAAGAAACAATCTCTATAAGTCAAGTTTCTTTACTCTGGTGGAACATTATGGAACAATCTAAGTACAACATTCAAAAGTATAAGTAACCGAAATACATTCAGGAAAAAATTGAAAAGTCATTTAACAAACAATGCAAGAAATGTGTGATTAAAATATTCCAAATACCTTTACTTATGTATATATTGTTGTCTATCAACTTGTATCATAGATATATGTGCATAAATATACAGACATATGTGGATATGTATGTGCATGCATATCAATTATGTACTCGTATGTGCATATAGCATTGTCAGTGTATTTTAGATGTCAGTGGTATATGTATGTTGCTCTTGGTTTTTTTTGTGTTATATCCTATTTGGTTGTTGTTGTTTGTTTGTTGCTGCTTTTTTTTCTTATGGCTTGATGTAAAAAAGCAATGATGTGCTTATTCAATGTCCCATCAGTAAATAAAATTTTGACTTGACTTGACACACACACACACACATGTATACACACACACACACACACACACACACACACACACACACACACACACACGCATACATACATATATAAACACACACACACACACACACACACACACACACACACACACACACACACACACACACACACACACACACACACACACACACACACACACACACACACACACACACACACACACACACACACACACACACACACACACACACACACACACACACGCACATACACACGCACGCATTCACGCACGTACGCACGCACACACACACACACACACACACACACACACACACACACCACACACACACACACACACACACACACACACACACACACACACACACACACACACACACACACACACACACACACACGCACGCACGCACGCACGCACACACACACACACACACACACACACACACACACACAGAGGCACACACATATTTAGCCTATACACGCGCATGCGTACATGTGCTCGCTCCACACAAGCATGCGTGTACACAAACACACCATCACGCGTGCGCACATGCACGCACACACAGGAACATGCCCGCGCACACACATACATACATGCGTATGCGCCCGCATACAAGCACACACACATGCACACATATATGTACACATAAATATGCAGATGCGTGCATATGATCACACAAGCCCACAGGATAAAGCTTAATGCCTTCAAAACAAAATTCAGCAAGAATGTTAAATGTCTGTGCGGTGAACAAATTTCAAACCAACACATTCTTCTGGAATGCCAGAGATTAAGACCTATTTTACCGGCTATTTCTGAAAGTTCTCTTGACAGCATCCTTGAGAACTTTAGTTTGTTTTTGATTTTGCGAAGTGTTTACTACGCAGTACTATGGGACATTTGTTATAGTTTGTGTTATGATTCAAATAGTTATTTAAAGTGGGCTTTTCCATACCTTTTTTTTTCATTGTATTGTAAAGATTGTAAAGATGCTTTCTTTTTTTACCCACCTCCTCCTCATGCTCCCCCTCTCCAAATCCTTTCCCTTCGTCTAATATCACTTAATGTGGAAAGACAACAACACAACAACAACAACAACAACAACAACACACACACCACACACACACACACACACACACACACACACACACACACACACACACACACACACACACACACAGCACGCGCGCGCTTGCATGCATGCACGCACGCACGCACACACACAATGCATGCACACACACACACACACACACACACACACACACACACACACACACACACACACACACACATGTACACGCACACATACACGAAGCACGCACACGCGCGTGCACTTACACACACACACACACACACACACACACACACACACACACACACACACACACACACACACTCATGCATACGCATACGCATACGCGCACATCATGCATACTCACATGTGCTTTCAGACACACATGGCCCGTACCCACACATCCATACACACAAATGTTTACATTCACTAGACACAGATACAACGATTAAAACGGCACAACCAATGTTAGGTAGGTATTCAAGGTCTGACAAACGCGTTGGGCTAATGCGTAGGTCAGATATCTGCTATGTCGTAGCCACGAGACCCTCTTCTTAAATTCTCTCATCTTAGTTATAGATTCATTTATCCATCAGCTTCAAATCATGTGCAGTGTGGTCTCAAAACTGAGCGGATGTGGTGTAGCGTATATGGACTAGCCCGCATGCAGTGACGTCTCCTTGATGAAACTGAAACTGAAACCGAAACCAAGATGCACTGGTCATTAACCGAATGACAGCCCATGGGTGCGCATATGAGAATTGAGAGAGAGAGAGAGAGAGAGAGAGAGAGAGAGAGAGAGAGAGAGAGAGAGAGAAAAATAGAGACGAGAGAGAGACAGACAGATACACAGGCACAAATGGAGAGACAGAGGGGACAGAGAGGAGAGAGAGAGAGAGAGAGAGAGAGAGAGAGAGAGAGAGAGAGAGAGAGAGAGAGAGAGAGACAGACAGAGACAGACAGACAGGACAGATGGACAGACAGGGAGAGGGACACAGAGAGAGAGAGAAAGACAGAGAGAGACAAGCAGACAGACAGACAGACAGACAGACAGACAGACAAACACACACACACACACACACACACACACACACACACACACACACACACACACACAGAGAGAGAGAGAGAGAGAGAGAGAGAGAGAGAGAGAGAGAGAGTTATTCAAATCAAGGCAATTCTACCTAATAAAATGTGTTATAACTTTAAATCGTTTGATGTGGCAATCCTTCCTAGAGAAGACATACGAAACCCATTTTTAACGAGATAATAACACATTGAATTTAAACGCTTTACACAAACATCAAAGACAATATTTTTTTTTAACCCTTTTGTTGTACATATGCCAAAGGAAAACTTTATCAACAGGGGTTTGGAGATTGAAAATACTTTCATTTGTACACATTTTTTAAAAACCATTTAGTAATGGGCATCAGTAATGGGCAAAACGAACCTCTTGTTCTTTTCTGTCATTATACAATGTTACAAAGTTGATAAAGTAATCAGTCCCGCACGAATATTTGTGACATTTCTTTAAAGCACAGAGATCGATGACAAATTTGTCTTCTGCCGTTTCGTAATCAATAGTTGTGATCGGATGGACAGTCTTACAGTTCTGCTGTATTTTGTGCTTGTCAAGGAACAGACTGTAACAGAAATGTGTCTGGGCGTTAGATCAAAGATTTGAACTTGACCCCCATTCCGTTCTAACCGATGTGTGGGGGTGCTGTCCTCTTTTGTTGATATACATTACTCGTGGCATTAACTGCTCCCCGTTGTCTGATCGTTTCCACTCTGTTTTCAAACGCTTGTTGTTACATCTGGTGATAAAGAACTTCCCCCTAGATTAGAACAGTTCAGGACCTGTATCACACTGGACCGTTCTCTTTGAAGTGACCAGCAAGATCGTCCAATCGCAGCTTCGCTCGCACCTAGACTCAAAGAACCTGTTGAATCCCCATGAGTCTGCTAATGGATAACCTCGCAGCACACACACACACACACACACACACACACACACACACACACAGAGAGAGAGAGAGAGAGAGAGAGAGAGAGAGAGAGAGAGAGAGAGAGAGAGAGAGAGAGGACTTCTGACGTTTTTGTAAGCGATATCTCTCTTGGCTCTGACGGCAATAACGTAGCTACCAGCGCATGGTAGGCCGACCTTTCTACACAGTCTCTGATCCTGCAGACCTCTCAGTCTTCCTCCACAGGTTTTAGCAGTCCCTCGATATTCTCGACCCTTGTCTTTCCCGGTTCAGCTCAAAGGCAGATGCTCCGTCTGCTGTCTCGTGATGTGCTGATCATCAGGGTTCTGTCTCAGGACTCTTTCTGCTGTCGTGCTGCGCGCTTCTCCTGTGTCTGATGTACTCAGCAGGCTTGCTGCATCGCCAGGGAGTTGTGTTGAAGATACACCGCTTCCTCAGCCACTTCCCATGTGGACACCTACACAGGTCGTGTCGTTGATTGTATCTGTCAGATAAGATAAGATAATTGTATCTGTCAGATAAGATAAGATAATGTTGCTTATAGCCCAGCCGACCGCAAAAGGCCACATCAGGGCTGTCACCACGTTAAAATCAACTCACAAGTCATTCATTCACACAATTCTTTAAAATATGTCGAAAAAACCATCCAAAAGTTTGTTAAAAATCTTTCCAATGTAAAATCTCAGATCCGATGAAAAATGTTCATCTCTTTCAAGAACTCAAAGATCGTGTCAGGCGGAACGTCTCTGAACAAGGTTTCCATGGAATCTGCTGTAAAATGTTTGTGTCTCGCATCATGCAAGTCCCAACACTCTAAAAGGACATGTTTCATTGTGAGTAGCACATGACATGGAATGCACCACAGAGCTGCTTCACTCCTTAAAAGATATGAATGGGTAAAATACGAATGGCCGGTGTGCAGCCGGCACAGAACTGTTTCTTCTTTACGACCACCAGACCTAGATGAGAGGAACTCCTAAGGTTTGGATGGATCTGAAAGTGCTTGTTATCCGTCTGTGTATTCCAACCAAAAAAGTTTCAGATTAAATGTTTTTTATCTGCCAGAAAGAAAACAAATAATTGAACACAATCACGGAGTCAAAAAAAAATTGCACTCAATGTTTCTCTCCTTTGATCACTTCGAAAGACTCGTTTACACAGAATAAAAACAATACAGGACTAGTTGCATCACCTTGTTCTACTCAACAAGCTTTGGATTACTTTATATGCTGCAAACACATCTAAAACCTTACCATTGAAGCCTTCAAAAATAAAAGCCAAACTGCATGCATTTCTTTCAACAAAATCAAAGGCTTTTCAAAACCAATGTAAGCGACATAAAATCTGGGATTAAATCTTGTTTTGTTCGGTTTTGTTTACAATGTGCGAGCGCAAACAAAAAAAAAAAAAGAGAAACAAGGTGCTCGCAATCAGAAGTACTCATAACGACAAGACATCAGAAACTGTCACCAGACAAAATGATTTCAAATAGGTAGTTTATAAAAAAAAATTTAAAAAAAAAAAAAAAAACAAGTAAATATTCACAGAAACGCCCGCAACAATGAAAAACAACTAGAGAACGAAAAAACTCTGGTGAGAATGACCATCAGACTTGTCCATTATACCAGTGAAAAGAGGAAACTGCCAGTACCTAAAATGAAAAGGTTATTATTATGCCCAGTACCTAAAATGAAAAGGTTATCATTGTGCCCAGTACCTAAAATGAAAAAGTTATTATTATGCCCAGTACCTAAAATGAAAAGGTTATCATTATGCCCAGTACCTAAAATGAAAAGGTTATCATTATGCCCAGTATCTAAAATGAAAAGGTTATCATTATGCGCGTGTTTTGTTTAGCCGTAAACCTACTTGAGGACGACCAAAGGTATAAAGAACTTTTGTAAATCAAATAATCCACTGTACATTAAATAATCCACTGACATCAATGTTCTTTAATTTACTGATGTATAAGTGTTACTGCTTGCATCCAACAAGGAGATATATCCATGGAGAATATTGGTAACAGGGTATCAACCTGTTATCTACCGTGTCCAAGTCTTTAAAAACACCAACGTGAAAGAACATGTAAAATAGCTCTGCAAAGAAACCAGTGACTTTATTCCCAGAAGTTCTGAAGTTACGCCTATTTAATCTTATGAAATCTGAATCTTCCTTTGATGTACAGTTCCAATCTAAAATCAGTTTGCTTCCTCCGAGGTCGGCTGGGCTATAAAGATCCTAACTTGTCTTCCCCTGCTCGTCATCATCCCATCATTGACATCGTTCTTTTCTTCTAAAGAGTGTTGTTTCTTTCAAGCAAATCTTTAAAGCACTTAATTGAACCAAAGTAATCACTGATATTATGTTTTTATGTTCTAGTTCAGTGTATATACAAGATCATTTCGATGAAACTTCTCATCCCTCAAACACATGTCAAGTACATAAATCAAGATCGGCACATCTGATCATCAAATGTTTTCCATGATCATTAACTATACACCTGCTCCTTTCATGTCAGGAAATACAGAACGATTACCAAACTGAACCCCGTGATCATCGCAGTCGTCTTCAGAAACCCTGTTCACCTGCTATCCAGATCAATGGATGACTATCACACGCATCATAGATGTTTGTTTCGTTCCCCATGCAAATCGCTCTTGTCCACTCGCACTGGACCAGTTCAAAATTGCACCGTACAATTTCCACTTCTCCAATTCCTGTTGCACCACAGATAAAGCTTTACGGTGCAATGATAATCAGCTGCGATTAGCAACAGATTAAAATGTACGGTGCAAAGGTAATCGGTTGCGGTTAGCAATAGATAACCTCTGCCCTGCAGCCCTACAGGAACTGAAACACCAGACAGATATTGTGATCAAGCCTGTGTGGATAAAGGTGGAGCAGTTGTGGTGTGGTGGAGAGACTTGTACATCCAGGAAGCCAGGTCACAGCTGTCACAACTCCGCCTTCTGCAGCCCAGTCCCCAGATGTACAACCAAGCCGGACAACGCCTTGGTTAGACAAAACAATCAAGGCCTCTATCAGCGAAGGTCATCTTCCATGTGCGGCTCAATTTGCTGTGGTCCAAGAACCCACAGAGCCCCTGTTTTACCTCCTGCCCAAAATCCACAAGGCTAACACACAGGACGCCCTACTGTGTCTGCCTGCTCCTGCCCCACAGCACTCATCTCTGACTTTCTGAACAGTGTGTTTTCAGCCACTCGTGTCAGCACTGCCCACTTATGTGAAGGACACCACGCACGCCCTCAATCTCCTGGAGGACTTCCTCCTTTCCAAACGGCTGTACAGAGAGACATGTGTTCACCATGGACATTGTCTCTCTGTATACTAACATCCCCCACAATGACGGCCTACAAGGCAGTACGCCATTTCCTCCAAAGGAGTGCCCTGAACCTCCACATCCCCACCATCCTGCGCCTCACTGAACTGGTCCTCACCCTGAACTCGTTCGCCTTTGATGGGGACCACTTTGTGCAGCAGAGTGGAGTGGCCATGGGGACCAAAATGGGTCCTTGTTTTGCATGTCTGTTTGTGGGCTACGTGGAAGAACAAGCCTTGAGCCAGTATACAGGTGAGAAACCCGATTTTTTTACAGGCGGTTCATTGACGACTGTCTCGGACTGGCCTCCTGTTCCATAGATTCCCTCAATCAGTTCGTGGACTTTATGTCCAACTTCCATCCGGCTCTGAAATACACCCACTGCATTTCAGATTCTTCAGTCTCTTTTCTTCGACATTCAGATCACTATCCTTTCTGACTCCAACAGCCTTTCTACCAGCATTTACTACAAGGACACCGACTCTCACTCATACCTTTTGTATACCTCCAGCCACCCTCGGAAATGCAAGGATAGCATTCCCTTCTCCCAGTTTCTTCGACTTCACAGGCTGTGCAGCAGTGACGCTGACTTCCAGCACCAGGCTGAACGGATGAAGTCCTTCCTGACACTCCAGCACCCTCAGCAATTGGTCCCAGACTGCCTTGGAGCGTGCCACTGCCATTCCTCGCAGTCAGACGTTGACTTCTGCTGATCGTTCAGACGATCAAGCAGACCGTACAGTGGCTGTGCTCACCTTTCACCCTCACAACCTCCCTGTCCGCAACATCCTTCTCAACAACTTCCACCCCTCCAACTTGACCCCAAACTGAAAGAAACCTTCCCAAAACCACCCCTTGATAGCCTTCAAGAGAGACACAAATTTGAGGGACCATCTAGTGCGTGCCTCTGTCTGCAAGGCGAGAGCACAATCCCTGGGCACACACCCATGCACTCGCAAAGAGTGCAAGACATGTCCCTTCATTGACAGCTGCACCACAGTTGTGGGTCCTTCTGGCCAGTTCAGGGTCCTAGCAAGCTTCAACTGTCAATCTGCAGACCTGTGTACGTCATTACTTGCACCTTGTTCAAAGCAATACACTGGGGGGACGTACCGCAGCCTGAATGAGCGTTTCTCTGAGCACCTGCGCTCAATGCAGCTGGGGTATGAAGATCCCGTAGGCTCTCATTTCAACAGCCCCTACCACAACTTCACCCATGCGAGAGTGGCTGCTGTCTGGCAGAACCGGTCCAGTGGACTCTATCACCTTTTATGGAGTCATAGTCATCCATCATTGCACGACTGGGGACCCTCGCCCCTGCCGGCCTGAACACCAGAGAGTGACAG
>JADBJO010016754.1:0-2500 GCA_016801955.1 Conus betulinus | reverse complement strand
TATTATGTTCTTTGGAAAAACTACAATGTTCTACCATCTGGACGAAGATTCCAAATTCCAAAATTCAAAACAAATGGAACTAAAAACAGTGTCGTTCCCAATTCAGAAGAAAAAGAAACACCCGAAGGTGCTGGGGAGGACCCAGAGAAGCACTGTCTTCACCTGCCTTTTGAGCAGTCCTGTACCACCCTTGGAGGCCTGCGCTGTGTTGACGATGGGTACAGGCACGCGCAGGACACTCCATCAAGATATCAAGGGACATAACTGCTCCTGAACAGAGGTAAATCAGACTACAGGATGCAACTCATAATAGCCTTAAAGTAGCATCCCCATGGGTGTACCAGCCCGTATTTCATGACTGCAGAGCCCACCGGCAAAAAAACACCACCCTCCAGCTGTCGAGCACACCCCACAGACCCAACCACCCCTGCCCACGGACAGATGAAGACAGTGCCACTCCAGACACAGCCAAGCTTTCGCCATACGGTCTTATGTGCCCCAATTCCATCAAATTCCTGAATGAAAACTGAACTTTAGATGACATCAGGTCCAGAAAAGCTTGTCTGTATATTACATATGAGTGTGTGTGTGTGTGTTGTTGTGTGTGTGTGTGTGTGGTGTGTGTGTGTGTGTGTGTGTGTGTTATTCTCTGTGTGTGAATGGGTGGGTGGGTGGATGGTGGGGATAGGTGGGTGGGTGTGATTTGTGAATTATTAACATAGATCAATAGACCTGTTTTTATGGCCGCTCTTCATTTCTCTTTGGAGGTCATAAAGTGTTCTTAACTTGACTTGATAGCTCTTTGGACCAATCAGCATACGTTTTCTATTTATAGGTCTGGGGCGGGTAGAAAATGGCTGGGCATGATGAAGAAATCATTTTTTTTTTAACACGTTCAGTCCTTACAGACAATTATCATATCGTGTCTTTGTTATTGAGGAAGGTGACTTCAAACAAATTTTCCTTTTTTTTTTTTTCCTTTTTTTTTTCTTCATCTCTGCCCCTTTTGTTCGTATGTTTCGTCTTACTTCCCCGGCATGTGCCTTTCGCCGAATTCTGTAAGCGTTCTTTTGATTGGTGCAGGAAACTGGTGCAGAGTAATACCTACAACATGAATGCATCCAATGCTCTCTGTGACGATGGTGTGAGCTAGAGAGAGAGAGAGAGAGAGAGAGAGAGCGAGAGAGAGAGAGAGAGAGAAGAGAGAGAGAGACACAGAGAGAGAGAGAGAGAGGAGTCAGAGAGAGTCAGAGAGAGAGAGAGACAGAGTGAGAGAGAGAGAGAAGGAGTGGCAGAGAGAGAGAGAGAGAGAGAGAGAGAGAGAGAGAGAGAGAGAAGGAGTGGCAGAGAGAGAGAAAGAGAGAGAGAGAGAGAGAGAGAGAGAAGGAGTGGCAGAGAGAGAGAGAGAGAGAGAGAGAGAGAGAAGGAGAGGGAGAGAGAGAGAGAGGGGGGTATATATATTAGGTAGGATCTATTGCATGAGAGGAAGGCGGGGGGGGGGGGGGGGGGGGGGGGGGGGGGGGGTGGAGGAGGGGGGTGCAAACGGTTATCAAAACCGATGCGTCTGCTTGTAATCCTGGCTTTATCTCTGGAGACCTGTTTTTATCTCCATGGTGAGATCGGTTTCATGCGTTGAATTCACTCCTCGTTTCCCCGAGAAGTGCAAACGAGACTCAGGGTACGGTTGGTTGTCATGGCAACTTCCAGAGCCGGAGAGGAAGAGGATGGTTTTGGGGGGAGACGGAAGATGGAATAAATCTTTATACTGTTTCCAGGCTTTTTTTTTTTGTTTTTGTTTTTTTTTGACTGATTTGTCTATCTGTTGCATATAGTTGTAGGTTTTTTTCTTGTGTTCTGTCTAGTTGCTCTTGATTGGATGTCTCTACCTCGTCCATTTCTTCCTACCTCAATGTCTCATCTCATCTCATCAATGTCATCTCTCTCTCATCATCTCCTCATCTCTCTCTCTCTCTCTCTCTCTCTCTCTCTCTCTCTCTCTCTCTCTCTCTCTCTTTCTCTCTCTCTCCTCTCTCAGACAAAGGTCTAATTTCGTCTTTCTGTCCGTCTTTCCGTCCGTTCCGGTCCGTCTGTCTATTGTGCCTGTCTGTTTCCAATGTCTATTTGTTTCTCTCTCTCTCCTCTCTCTCTCTCCTCTCCTGTCCTGTCTGTCTGTCTGTCTCTCTCTCTCTTTCTCTATCACACACACACACCACACAACACACCACACACACACACACACACACACACACACACACACCACACACACATTACTCACCACTCACTCATGCACGCCCGGTATGCACGGAAGCAAGTATACGCGGACAGACAGACAGACAGACAGACAGACAGACAGAGACAGACAGGCAAACAGAGAGACAGTCACGTACGCATGCCTGTACGCACGCTCGCGCGCTTGCGCGCACACCCACGCACACACATATCCATGCACGCGCACGCGCGCACACATACACAGGCGCGCGCGCGCACGGACATACACTCA